>CM065718.1:7482947-7485447 GCA_033310375.1 Conus canariensis | reverse complement strand
AGATTTCTGTCTAAAAGATATACACTCAAATCAGATCAATCCGGTCTAAACCCATTCAGCATGTACTTCAATTCTCGGTCCCTCTTCGCTTGTAATTACTTGCTTCATACCAACGGGCGTTACGGGGAAAAAAAATGATGTAAATGAAATCTTTCTGTGCGGTTATTTCCGTTTTGCCATTTACAGTCAATCGTTGAAGCTTCGCTAGCCAGGTACAGTGCCAAAACCTTGAATGAATCACACATGTCACCAACGCCATCGCCATATAAACAAACGCGCACGGTTGAAATCCATTTCCTTTGTTTTCTAACATCAAAATCAAACACTGTCTGTGCTATGTATAGTAACGTATCTTCATTTGTGTGTAACAGCTTAAGCCAATACAGAATGCAGTTTAACCGCAGAATTTATGTACATCGAAAATAGAAAAAAAAAATCTATTTCACCGTACATCAAATCATTTGGGGTACGCAAGTGTATTCCCGTACATTTTTTTTAAAGAGCAAACACAATGAACAGCTGCTTGCTTTGCCCTCCGTATTTCTGATCTGTATTGTACAGCTGTTATGAACACGGGCATCGAAACGTTTTAAAAACAGTTCAAAGCTATTTTTGGCTAAAGCATACTTTCGTCTTTTCTAAAAAAATTTTTTTTTTTTTTTTACACAGAACAACGCATTTTCAAATTAAAAAAAAAATGGAAGCAACGATACACATACCAAGAATCACAGAAAACAGAAATGGAGAATGATAAAGAAAATGAGAGAGAACTGATACTGAAGCTGAAGTTGGGGGGCGGTGGGGGGGAGGGGGGGGGGGGGGCGAAAGAAACAGAACATGAACGAAAGAAGATGTCTGAAGCAAAACGTAAACCAAAAATTCTGAAACCGAAAAAAAGAAAAGAAAAGCAAGAAAGAAATAGCGAAAAGACAGGAACATGAGAAAGAAACAGAAGAAAAGAAGAGAGAGAGAGAGAGAGAGAGAGAGAGAGAGAGAGAGAGAGAGAGAGAGAGAGAGAGAGAGAGGACGAACAGAAAAGAAGCAGAATTTTCATTTATGAAAAGAAGTAAAGAAAGACAGGAAAAGGAAAAAAAATATATCACAAGGAAAGAAGGAAAAGAAAGAAAAGAAAGACAAGGAAGAAAGGAGAAAGAAAAGAAACGAAAGAAACAACGAAAGAAAGAAATTTGGAGAGAGAGAAAAAAAAAAGCTGAAATTTAAAAAAAAAAAAGAAATAGAAATCATGCCCGAAGTTGAATTTCAACCTAAAACGAAATCCCCTAGTTGATTGTTCACTAAAATTTCGCAAAAGTATTTTTCTCCACCTCCCCCCCCCCCCCCCCCCTCCGCCCTCCACCCCCCTCCCTCTTAAAAAAAATCTTTGTCTTGTTTAGTTTGGTTGGTTGATCGGTTGGTTTGTAACTTCTTATCTCACTGTTTCGCTGGTACGCGCTTGCGCGCCAAAGCTTGAAAAGCCTGGGCATGAAATGTTTAATGTTCGCTGCTACTGGAAGTACCAGCAGAACACACTCGGCAGAAAGACTGATATGGATGGCACCCTTCAGCAATGCCTCGCAAGACAATGTCACTACGCGCGCAAAGGTCGAACGTTCTTGAGAATCCTTTTTTTTATTTCAACCGAACCAAACTATATCAAACCAACCAACCAACCAACCAACCAACCAACCAACCAGCCAACCAACCAACCAACCAACCAACCAACCAACCAACCAAAAAACCTTCTTTTCAATGTAGTGAGTTGAATTATATGATGGTCCTGCCCACCACGAGAGGCCAAATCAGAGCTTTTTTTTGGAAATCAGTTATCTTTATTACTGCTTTGTACAGTGAGCCCCTCCACCCCCCACCCCCCACCCCCCCCTCAGAGAGAGAGAGAGAGAGAGAGAGAGAGAGAGAGAGACAGAGACAGAGACAGAGTGTGTGTGGTTTGTGTGTGTACGCGCGCAGTTGCGTGCGTACGTGCGTGCGTGTGTGCGTGTACGCACGCGCATGTGTGTGAGTGCGTGCGTGCGTGTGAGTGCGTGCGTGCGTGCGTGCGTGAGCGAGTGAGTGTGTGCGTGCGTGCGTGCGCAGGCGCGCGCAAAATAAATAGTGGGGGCGAAAAACAAGCGCAGGAGTCCCTTTGCGAGTCTCTTCCATGATCCATGATGAGTGTCTTATGTGCACGTGTTGACCGTGGTGAGTATTCGCGTGTACCCGCAAGCACGTACGTCCATTTTTGCTTTCATGCGTGTGCACGCGTGCGTGTTTGGTATGTGAGTGTGTGTACGCGCGCGCGCGCGCGCGCGCGTATGTGTGTGTGTGTGTGTGTGTGTGTGGAGAGAGAGAGAGAGAGAGAGAGAGAGAGAGAGAGAGAGAGAGAGAGAGAGAGAGAGAGAGATTTTATTCGTAAAGGCCATAGCCCCTTAGAAGGGCGGTGTACAAGAAAAATATATACAGGCTCATGAATAGTGTATGATTACGTTAAATACAAATTTCT
>CM065718.1:7467947-7472947 GCA_033310375.1 Conus canariensis | reverse complement strand
TAATTAGATATACCTCACTTTTACAACTAATTAGATATACCTCACTTTTACAACTAATTAGATATACCTCACTTTTGCAACTAATTAGATATACCTCACTTTTGCAACTAATTAGAAATACCTCACTTTTACAACTAATTAGATATACCTCACTTTTACAACTAATTAGATATACCTCACTTTGCAACTAATTAGATATACCTCACTTTTACAACTAATTAGATATACCTCACTTGGAACTAAGTAGATATACATCACTTTTGCAACTAATTAGATATACCTAACTTTGCAGCTAATTAGATATACCTCACTTTGCAACTAATCAGATGTACTTCACTTTGAAACTAATTAGATATACCTCGCTTTTGCAACTAATAAGATATATCTCGCTTTTGCAACTAATTAGATATACCTCACATTGCAACTAATTAGATATACCTCACTTTGCAACTAATTAGATATACCTAACTTTTGCAACTAATTAGATATACCTCACTTTTGCAACTTATTAGATATACTTCACTTTGCAACTAATTAGACATACCTCAATTTTGCAACTAAGTAGATATACCTCACTTTTGCAACTAAGTAGATATACTTTACTTTGCAACTAATTAGATATACCTCACTTTGCAACTAATCAGACGCACTTCACTTTGCAACTAATTAGATATACCACGCTTTTGCAACTAATTAGATATACCTCACTTTGCAACAAATTAGATATACCTCATTTTGCAACTAATTAGATATACATCGCTTTGCAACTAATTAGATATACCTAACTTTGCAACTAATTAGATATACTTCACTTTGCAACTAATTAGACATACCTAACTTTTGCAACTAATTAGATATACCTCACTTTGCAACTTATTAGATATACCTAACTTTGCATTTAATTAAATATACCAAACTTTGCAACTAATCAGATGTACTTCACTTTGCAACTAATTAGATAAACCTCGCTTTTGCAACTAATTAGATATACCTCACTTTGTAACTAATTAGATATACCTCACTTTGCAACTAATTAGATATACCTTGCTTTGCAACTGATTATATATACCTCACTTTCGCAGCTAATTAGATATATGTCACTTTCGCAACTTATGAGATATACCTAACTTTTGCAACTAAGTAGATACACATAACTTTTGCAACTAATTATATATACCTCAATTTTGCAACTAAGTAGATATACATAACTTTTGCAACTAATTAGATATACCTAACTTTGCAACTAATTAGATATACCTCACTTTTGCAACTAATTAGATATACCTCACTTTTGCAACTAATTAGATATACCTCACTTCGCAACCAATTAGATATACCTCACTTTGCAACTAATTAGATATACCTCACGTTACATCTAAGTAGATATACCTCACTTTGCAACTAATTAGAGATACCTCACTTTTGCAACTATTTAGATATACCTCATTTTTCCAACTAATTAGATATACCTCACTTTTGCAACTAATTAGATATACCTCACTTTTGCAACTAATTAGATATACCTCACTTTCGCAACTAATTAGATATACCTCACTCTTGCAGCTAATTAGATGTACCTCACTTTTGCAACTATTTAGATATACCTCACTTTTGCAACTAATTAGATATACCTCACTTTTGCAACTATTTAGATATACCTCACTTTTGCAACTAATTAGATATACCTCACTTTTGCAACTATTTAGATATACCTCACTCTTGCAACCAATTAGATTTACCTCACTTTGCAACTAATTAGATATACCTCACTTTTACAACTAATTAGATATACCACACGTTTCAACTAATCAGATATTCTCAGTAATGAGCTCAAGAAGATTTCGCTACGAAAACACTGATTTCACAGAAAAGAAAAAAAAATTGAGCGTTAAAAACTTATTTCAGTTCTCAATGCCTTTTACACATTCGAAACTAAAAAAAAACAAAAAAAAAAACAACTTCATTACCTACAGCACTCCTATCACAAGACACCCATGTCCTGTCTTCTCCTGAAATGCACCCGTGCCCTTCCCAAAGCAGTTACCCGTTTATGACAACTCCTTCTACATTAATGAGGACACGCAGACCCTAAATGTCGGCTAATAGGTACATGCATACTTTGAGAACGCAGCAGCTGTTAGCATCGTGAGAATGACCGACTGGCTGACTGACTGACTGACTGGCTGACTGACTGGCTGACTGACTGACTGACTGACTGACTGATTCTAGATGAAACAAAAAGAGCAATTACGATTGACAGATGAACGCAACCCACCCACCCCTCCACCCTCCCTTTCAAAGAAAGAAGTCAGGGGAAGGACAGAATAAAAGGAAACAAAAGAAGAAGAAAAAAAGGACAGGAAAAACGTAACGAATAAAGGGAAACACAACAACAAAAAAGACAGTATGTATGCATGTATGTATGTATGTATGTATGTATGTATGTATGTATGTATGTATGTATGTATGTATGTATGTATACTAGAGAGAGACAGAGAGAGAGGGGGAAAGAAGAAGAAAGGACAGGGAAGGCATAACGAATAAAGGGGAAAAAAAAGACAGAGATGTATATATATATATATATATATATATATATATATATATATATATATATATATATATATATATATATATATAATACTAAACAATTAAGTGGTGGGGAAAACAAGTGTAGGTTAACAATTCTTCCATCATATAACATATATATATATACCTCACTTATACTTGCAAAAGTGAGGTACATCTAATTAGAGAGAGAGAGAGACAGACAGACAGACAGAAAGAGAAAGAGAGAGGCAGAGAGTTGGGGAGGTGTGAGTGGTGACGCTGGATGAGGAAGGTGGAGGGGAGGGGTGGGGGGGAGGAGGAAGAGGGGAGGGGGAAGGAGTCGAAATCTGATGCAAGAGAAATGCAGCAGAAAGAAATACACTGACAACAGCGCACAGAAACAAATGAAACAAACAACGAATAAAATTGAATAGCATACAACACAAAACACATAGAGAGAGAGAGAGAGAGAGAGAGAGAGAGAGAGAGAGAGAGAGAGAGAGAGAGAGAGAGAGAGAGAGGAGAGAACAAAGATAAAAGAGAGAGAGAAACTAAAAAAAAAAAAAAAAAAATGACAAGGACTCAGGGTGAAAGATAGAACCGAGATTAAGAATATGGAAAAGACAAGGAGAGACAGAAAAGAAAAGACACACACACACACACACACACACACACACACACACACACACACACACACACACACACACAAAGAAGACATGACAAATGAATACCACAGGATAAAAAAGAAACAAAAAACAACAACCACCCCAAACCATGGCGATAGGAAGCAAACTACGACGCACAAAAGACAGGCGAGAAAGACAGAATATAAATGAAAGCAACGAGCAGCAGGGCAAACAAGAAGGACAGACAGACAGACAGACAGACAGACAGACAGACTGGCCGACTCAATGACAGCAAAAAAATAAATAAATAAAAAGAAAGAAAGAACGATGACAGAGAGAAGAATGAGAAAAAGAAGGAAATCCAAATAATACAAGAGAAAGATTCCTAAGACAAGAAAAGCAAAAGAGAAAAAAAAATTTTTTTTTAAATGAA
This sequence comes from Conus canariensis, assembly GCA_033310375.1. NCBI lineage: Eukaryota > Metazoa > Mollusca > Gastropoda > Neogastropoda > Conidae > Conus > Conus canariensis. The sequence continues at coordinate 7,469,341 of CM065718.1, read as the reverse complement.
AGAGAGAGAGAGAGAGAGAGAGAGAGAGAGAGAGAGGAGGGAAGGAGGGAGGGAGGGAGGCAGGGAGATACGGAGGAAGAGAGATGGCGGTTCCATATACACACACGCACATGCGTCTCTTTCGTGCGTCACACACACACACACACACACACACACACACACACACACACACACACACACACACACACACACACACACACACTTGTACAGGACCGCTCCGTCCTGGACATTATCTGGATTGTTTTTGGTTTCATTTTGAGCGGGTGGGTTTAATGTGGATCTGGTATGGTTGCATGCATCGCTGTTACAGCGTGTCTGTATGTGACAGCAAATCAAAACGGTGGCAAACAACAACAACAACAAATAAACAAGCAATGAATAAACAGAAAGCCGGAGTCGGAGAAATAATTATATTCATTACAGGCCGTGGCCCCTTATGAAGGGGTTCTGGACTCCATATAAGCAATCGTAAACAAGAGAGAGAGAGAGAGAGAGAGAGAGAGAGAGAGAGAGAGAGAGAGAGAGAGAGAGAGAGAGAGAGAGAGAGAGAGAGAGAGAGGCTCAAACTCAAATAGTCTAAATGCAAAGTCCACCGACCCATCTGCAATGAGGTCAAGAACAAAAGTAGAACACACACGGGCCCGGCGCATATAATGAAAATTATGAAAGAAAATATTTGCATAACAAAATGTTCTTCCTGAAATTACTCTGGCATTTTTGTGTTAACTGACAACAAACAGTTCCTCTCTTCGTTTTAGTGCTTTATAAAAATGAACATAGCTACAGAGCGAGTTACAATTCTCTTTTCATTTTGCAGTAAAAGAAGCAATGACACTTGATGAACATTTCTAGTGTGAGGCAAAATGTATTTATCTCTTAAATCTTTATAGGATGGACAAACAATCAAAAAATGTATTTCTACCTCGGTTTGATTAGAGAGAGAGAGAGAGAGAGGAGAGAGAGAGAGAGAGAGGGGGAGAGAGAGAGAGAGAGAGAGAGAGAGAGAGAGAGAGAGAATACATACAGAAAAAAATGTTTTAACAAGTGCCACTAACCATACATACAAAGAACTCAAAACAAGTAATGTATAAATCTGTATGATGTCGCTAGTTCTCTTGACTCTAACGCTTTATACAGGTACAGTGAGAAATGTCGTACATCGTGAGACCGATGTGAATACTTAGTAAACTGAGTTTGAATGACGAAAGATGTGGATAATGTTTGGGTTTTATAAAAACTTTCATGAATGCTTCTGAGTGCTGGACAACACACAAAAAATGTATTTCGTTTTCTTCTGCATCTTTACACAATGGACAAATCAAAACACTTCTTTGAACAGTTCTGTGTCTAAAGCTATGTATTACCAGATTTCACATTCCAGGTCTGAATCTTGT
>CM065718.1:7457947-7460447 GCA_033310375.1 Conus canariensis | reverse complement strand
GAAACCATGTCACACGAAAAGCTTACACCCCACACCCCTCTGAAACCATGTCACACGAAAAGCTTACAATACACCCCACACCCCTCTGAAACCATGTCACACGAAAAGCTTACAATACACCCCACACCCCTCTGAAACCATGTCACACGAAAAGCTTACAATACACCCCACACCCCTCTGAAACCATGTCACACGAAAAGCTACTTATCGTAGAGAACTTACTTCGCACGAAACCATGTTTTGTGACTTTCACGTGACAGCATCTCTGACACCGAACTGTGCCACCTTGAACTGACACAAACATTGTTCATTTGGAAACTTACAACAGTCTGTTCATTGGAACACTGACAACAGCTGTCACTTTGAAACTGACAAAAAGCCTGTTCATTTGGAAACTGACAACAAAAGCCCGTTCATTTGGAAACTGACAACAGTCTGTTCATTTGGAAACTGACAAACAGCCTGTTCATTTGGAAACTGACAACAAAAGCCTGTTCATTTGGAAACTGACAACAGTCTGTTCATTTGGAAACTGACAACAGCTGTTCATTTGGAAACTGACAACAAAAGCCTGTTCATTTGGAAACTGACAACAGTCTGTTCATTTGGAAACTGACAACAGTCTGTTCATTTGGAAACTGACAACAAAAGCCTGTTCATTTGGAAACTGACACAAAGCCTGTTCATTTGGAAACTGACAACAGTCTGTTCATTTGGAAACTGACAACAGTCTGTTCATTTGGAAACTGACAACAGCCTGTTCATTTGGAAACTGACAACAGCTGTTCATTTGGAAACTGACAACAGCCTGTTCATTTGGAAACTGACAACAAAAGCCTGTTCATTTGGAAACTGACAACAGCCTGTTCATTTGGAAACTGAACAAAGCCTGTTCATTTGGAAACTGACAACAAAAGCCTGTTCATTTGGAAACTGACAACAAAGCCTGTTCATTTGGAAACTGACAACAGCCTGTTCATTTGGAAACTGACAACAAAAGCCTGTTCATTTGGAAACTGACAACAGCCTGTTCATTTGGAAACTGACAACAAGCCTGTTCATTTGGAAACTGACAACAGCCTGTTCATTTGGAAACTGACAACAGCCTGTTCATTTGGAAACTGACAACAAGCCTGTTCATTTGGAAACTGACAACAAGTCCTGTTCGTTTGGAAACTGACAACAGCCTGTTCATTTGGAAACTGACAACAGCCTGTTCATTTGGAAACTGACAACAAAGTCTGTTCATTTGGAAACTGACAACAAAGCCTGTTCATTTGGAAACTGACAACAGCCTGTTCATTTGGAAACTGACAACAAAAGCCTGTTCATTTGGAAACTGACAACAAAAGCCTGTTCATTTGGAAACTGACAACAGTCTGTTCATTTGGAAACTGACAACAAAAGCCTGTTCATTTGGAAACTGACAACAGTCTGTTCATTTGGAAACTGACAACAAAAGTCTGTTCATTTGGAAACTGACAACAGCCTGTTCATTTGGAAACTGACAACAAAAGTCTGTTCATTTGGAAACTGACAACAAAAGCCTGTTCATTTGGAAACTGACAACAGCCTGTTCATTTGGAAACTGACAACAAAAGTCTGTTCATTTGGAAACTGACAACAGCCTGTTCATTTGGAAACTGACAACAGTCTGTTCATTTGGAAACTGACAACAGCCTGTTCATTGGGAAACTGACAACAGCCTGTTCATTTGGAAATGACAACAAAAGCCTGTTCATTTGGAAACTGACAACAGTCTGTTCATTTGGAAACTTGTTAGAAAAAATAAGTTCGCGCCGAAAATGACGACAAACTATTTACAACAGTTCAATTTGAATTTCCTGCAGCTGTAGGAACGTTTTGTCAGGTAAACGTTGTCACATGTACACAACTTGTTGCCGCTATCATGGCATTGCCTGGCAAATTATACAAACTGGTTCTTATTTCAGTGAGGCGGCCTCTACATGCTCTTCTCCATGGCTAACTGAGGCATCAACAACTCGACTTGCTTTCGTGCGGCTCGGCTTTACAATCAGCGTTTGTCGATTGAAGAACACTGCAGGTCTATGTCCAAAATGAGTTCCCGCGCTATTCTGGAAATAGACACCTAGAAAACTGACACTACATCACGAGCTATACGTGCAGATTCGATGCGACACGCCTCTTGTAAAAAAAACAACAACAAACAAACAAACAAAAAAACCGCATACGATCAGGTGGACAGCCGTACCACAGTTGTGGACCAACGGCGTGGATCACCACCTTTAGCGAGGAAAAGATGCGACCTCAGCAGCTACAGTGCAGATGGCAGGTTAGAGGGTTTAATGTTGGTGTGGCGGGGCCGCTGTCCAATCATGTACAGCCAGTTTGCAAGCCGTCCACATCTGATGGCGCCAGGCTTCATACAACTCACGATCGTCAACTCCGCGGGTGAACACTCAACTAAACATTTTACTACGGACTCTTCTACGTAAAAAAAAAAGTTTGATGTAGATGT
>CM065718.1:7445447-7450447 GCA_033310375.1 Conus canariensis | reverse complement strand
GAAGAGGAGGAGGAGGAGGGAGGAGGTGGAGGAGGAGGAGGATAGGAGGAGGAGGAGGAGGATAAGAAGAGGAGGAGGAGGAGGAGGTTTAAGAAGTAGAAAAACTAGAACAACAAGAAGGAGGAGGAGGAGGAGCAGGAGGAGAACAAGAAGAACAACTAGGTGGAGGAGGAGGAGGGGAGGAGGAGGAGGAGGAGGAGGAGGAGGAGACACTGGAGAAAAGATGGCTTGAACAACATTCTAGCCTCAACACCAAGGGCGTCTGCTATCCCCTATCCCCCTGCTATCCCCTGTCCCCTTGCTATCCCCTGTCCCCCTGCTATCCACTGTTCCCCTGCTATCCCCTGTCCCCCTGCTATCCCCTGTCCCCCCTGCTATCCTTGTCCCCTTGCTATCCCCTGTCCCCCTGCCATCCCCTGTCCGCCCCTGCTATCCCCTGTCCGCCCCTGCTATCCCCTGTCCCCCTGCTATCCCCTGCCCCCTGCTATCCCCTGTCCACCCCTGCTATCCCCTGTCCCCCTGCTATCCCAAGCTATCCCCTGTCCCCCTGCTATCCCCTGTCCCCTGCTATCCCCTGTCCCCTGTCCACGCCCCTGCTATCCCCTGTCCCCCTGCTATCCCCTGTCCCCCTGCTATCCCCTGCATCCCCTGTTCCCGCCCCTGCTATCCCCTGTCCCCCTGCTATCCCCTGTCCCCCTGCTATCCCCTGTCCCCTGCTATCCCCTGTCCACCCCTGCTATCCCCTGCTATCCCCTGTCCACCCCTGCTATCCCCTGTCCCCTGCTATCCCCTGTCCCCCTGCTATCCCCTGTCCCCCTGCTATCCCTGTCCCCCTGCTATCCCCTGTCCCCTGCTATCCCCTGTCCCCCTGCTATCCCCTGTCCCCCTGCTATCCCCTGTCCACCCCTGCTATCCCCTGTCCCCTGCTATCCCCTGTCCCCCTGCTATCCCTGTCCCCTGCTATCCCCTGTCCCCCTGCTATCCCCTGTCCCCCTGCTATCCCCTGTCCACCCCTGCTATCCCCTGTCCCCCAGCTATCCCCTGTCCAACACCCCTGCTATCCCCTGTCCGCCCTGCTATCCCCTGTCCCCCTGCTATCCCCTGTCCCCCCTCATCCCCTGTCCACCCCTGCTATCCCCTGTCCGCCCTGCTATCCCCTGCCCCCTGCTATCCCCTGTCCACCCCTGCTATCCCCTGTCCGCCCTGCTATCCCCTGTCCCCCTGCTATCCCCCTGCCCCCTGCTATCCCCTGCCCCCTGCTATCCCCTGTCCCCCTGCTATCCCCTGTCCGCCCCTGCTATCCCCTGTCCGCCCTGCTATCCCCTGTCCACCCCTGCTATCCCCTGTCCACCCCTGCTATCCCCTGTCCACCCCTGCTATCCCCTGTCCACCCTGCTATCCCCTGTCCACCCCTGCTATCCCCTGTCCCCCTGCTATCCCTGTCCCCCTGCTATCCCCTGTCCGCCCCTGCTATCCCCTGTCCGCCCTGCTATCCCCTGTCCGCCTGCTATCCCCTGTCCCCCTGCTATCCCCTGTCCACCCCTGCTATCCCCTGTCCCCCTGCTATCCCCTGTCCGCCCCTGCTATCCCCTGTCCCCCCTGCTATCCCCTGTCCCCCTGCTATCCCCTGTCCGCCCCTGCTATCCCCTGTCCACCCCTGCTATCCCCTGTCCCCCTGCTATCCCTTGTCCACCCCCTATCCCCCTGCTATCCCCTGTCCACCCCTGCTATCCCCTGTCCCCCTGCTATCCCCTGTCCACCCCTGCTATCCCCTGTCCCCCCTGCTATCCCCTGTCCACCCCCCTGTCTCCCTGCTATCCCCTGTCCACCCCTGCTATCCCCTGTCCACCCCTGCTATCCCCTGTCCACCCCTGCTATCCCCTGTCCGCCCTGCTATCCCCGTCCCCCTGCTATCCCCTGTCCCCCTGCTAATCCCCTATCCCCCTGCTATCCCCTGTCCCCCTGCTATCCTGGAAGATCAGGTGATCAGTATGTGGGATGGGAACAAACGATCCACATTCACACCACCGGCAGGTGAAATCACACACGGCGCTCTCCGCCAGTTGTAAGGACTGTTACAGAGTTTGACCTTTCATCGAGCCCTAGACACACACACACACACACACACACACACACACACACACACACACACACACACACACACACACACACACACACACACACAAAGAGAAAGAGAGAGAGAGAGGTGGAATAGAGAAAGAGAGGCAACAGAGAGAGAGAGGCAACAGAGAGAGAGAGAGAGAGAGAGAGAGAGAGAGAGAGAGAGAGAGAGAGAGACAGGGAGGAAAATACAAAGGCGTAGTTTAAAAAAAGTCAAGTTTTGAATTCCACTTCTTTCCGTTTAAACCCCTTCCTCCCCCCCCCCCCCCCCCCCCCCCCCTTCTTCCCTACTTCAACTCCGATACACATACCATCAATGCTAACTTTCAGAACTATCAATTTAAAAAAATCCTTTCAATTATGTTAATCCATCATCATTTTCCCAAAGCACCGAGCCGAACAAAACAAAAAAAAAAAAACAAACCAAAAGCAAAAATAGATAAATCAGCAAATAAATAAGTAAGTAAACAAACAACAAAACAAATAAATAAACGATCATACAAATTAACCAAGAAAGAGCGAAGCAAATAAAAAAAAAAGTAAATACATAAACAAACAAAGAAATAAATAATGGTATAAACACACAAGGAAAGAAAGAAATCAATCAATCAATTAATCGACCGATCAATCAATCAATCAATTGATCGATCGATCGATCGACCAAGCAATCAAACACTGATCTCGTCACCTGAGCAGCAGGGAGGTATGTGGTGGCTATGTTCACGTTCTACCATCATCGTCACACCGTTCGGGGACTTCGGCAAGTCGGTCTGTCCTGGTACCGGCACTGAATTCCCCCCTTTCCCCCAGAGACTAAAGGAGGGGCACCCCTCTTCTCTCCTCTCCACACCTGTCCCCAACACGATCTCTTCTCCATGAGAAAGAGCCCTCACAGCGGCACACACTCAGGGGCGGTAAGACACGCTTCAGAGGCAGAGAGTGACAGTCCTTTGGAACAGGCCGGGAGAAGGTCCAGCGGGCGTCACTACCATTCAGACCACCGTTGGTTTGAACAATCCGCCTCCGCCTGCCATCCAACCCCCCCCCCCCCCCCAACCCAAACCCCACCCCACCCCACCCCCAAACCCTCCTCCCCACCCCCACCCCTCCCATCCCCACCTCCCAACGCCTCTTCACTATGTATCGCCATCAGTGTCTAACTCTTGATCCCCTTTCCCCCTCCCCCCCTCCCCACCCCTCTCCTCACCACTTTTGGCATACGTGCACCTTCTCCTCCTCCTCCTTCTCCTCCCCTCCTTTCTCTCCCTCCCCTCTCGCCCCCTCCCCCCCCCCTCTCTCCTCTCTCTTCTTTCTTGAAGATTAGCTGTTTCTGTTCAGGTGTGCGGCGAGGTCGGAAAGTAGTGTTTCCGCCGTGCATTCCCAACGTTGAACCCACGCTGATCTCACTGACTGTACACCTGAGGACACGTGTTGGGACAACCCACGTGGCCAGGTGCTGCCCCGAACCCTGCGGGGGCGAGGGTTTGAAGACGCGCGCACATCCATGGACTTTGCGCAAACTAAAGCGCAGCAAAACAAAACAAAAAAACCAAAACCAACAAGAAAAGAGAATCGTTGTTTGCCCTAGGGAGTCAATGACTGCATTCTGGCCGACAGCCGCAAGCAAATCTTGGCTAGCTACGACCAGGAGAAAGCCGACAGAATTTCTGATAACTGCCCGACAAGTCTATTGATGTATAGAAATAGAACAGATTTTAAGAAGAAAACTGCCAGCCGACGTGGCGGAGTGGTCAGCATCGCGGACTCCCGGCTGGGAGGTCGTGAGTTCGATTCCTATCGGAGCGATATAATTAGTTTTGGGATTTTTTTCTGCCCCGGCCGGCTCCTACCTAGAGTTGAACTCGCTATGGGCTCGGTTGGGAAGACTGGGACCACACAGTCGAGTTTCGTGCATGTAAGGGACGCGTTTCTGAGTGTCGCTCAAATTTCCTGATCAACACTGCAGGTGTCTGTATCTCTTGGGCCTGGTTGACGCCGGGATGTTAAGCGTAGAGTACAGCTCTGTCTCGCAGTACCAGACCAGAAAAGAAATCTGCAGCATCATCTTCATCACCCTCATCCGCATCGATCAGCATTAACAGAAAAGTCTCAAATTCTGTGGCCCGTCATAACCTGCTCTCATGGTGACCCAAGTCTCAATTTCCTGTCCGCAGTTGGGTTCTGTCGGAGTCACCGATATCGGCATATTCATGGGGGCTGTCGTTGGACGGACGTGGTGGCACCCTCCGGAGGGAGAGCTCACTCACGCTGGCTTCGCGATGAATCAATGATTGTCGTCAGTAGAGGGGGCTTAGTAGGTGGTTGGTCTCCTGCGTATGTTGGATCAGAACAGACACCACTAAACACCGTTCGACGTGACTGGGCAGCGGTGCAGTGTCTCCTCTGGTGGGTTGCCTCATGACGACTTGATGACAGTAACTGCATGGTTCCCTCAGGGGGATGGCCAGTGCCGGCGGGGCTGTGGCGGCACGGTTTAGACCTGTGTGATTGAGGGTGGGGAGCCGCAACAAACAGCGTTGGTGCAATGTCCCTGAAGTGGTGACAAGGAAAATGAGCGAGAAGAAAAAGGGCTTGTTTGAAAAAGGAGCCAGTCGCTCAGTCTACTTCACTCCCTTCAAACTCCCACTTCATTTCTGCTGCAAACCAGGTCGATGTTGTCTGTCTATGTACCTCGCTCAGTCTACTTCACTCCCTTCAAACTCCCACTTCATTTCTGCTGCAAACCAGGTCGATGTTGTGTGTCCATGTACCTCGCTCAGTCTACTTCACTCCCTTCAAACTCCCACTTCATTTCTGCTGCAAACCAGGTCAATGTCGAGTGTCGGGGGTGGAGATCACAGAGAACATCTTTGATGACC
>CM065718.1:7432302-7437847 GCA_033310375.1 Conus canariensis | reverse complement strand
ACATTCACGCTGAAAACACTGCAAACAGCACACATTCACGCTGAAAGCACTGCAAACAGCACACATTCACGCTGAAAACACTGTCAAAGAGAACTATGAGGGAGCGTGAAGTGGGACAGGGGCGGGGACCAGATGGTAGTTTGAACAAGCTTCTGCAAGTTGGACAGATCGTCTTGGGGTAGGCAGTGTGTCTTTGGGGTTTCTTCGCCCTACAAAAAACGAAACGGATTTTCTTTTCAAGCTTAAGTAACTTCTGTGTATATGAACATTGCTGAGGTTAAAGTGAACTTGTCCGGATTCGTAGGGAAATTCAGAACAAAGTCTGTGAAAATGCTGGCTTGAAACAGCGAGGAGTAGTGTGTTTTGCTCAGGTAGCTGATCAGGCGTATTGGCTAGAGTTCTTACTGTACCGTATAAAGATAGTGTTTACAGTGCACGCAAAAAAAAAATTATGACCGTCGTGTTCAGAGTGTAGTATCTATAGCGTGCTAAACCGGTCGGCGCAGAAAAATCCCTCAAATACATGGCTCTGATGGGAACCGAACACATGACCTCCCAGCCCGTAATTCGCGACTTTAACAACCCGCATTCATGTGGCTTAAAAAAAATCTAAATGAGACTGCTTTTTTTGCGGGGGGGGGGGGGGGGGGGGGGGGGGGGATGTATTGTTTATTTTTATTCATATCCTTTTTTTTTTTTTAAATCTTTTACAGTGAAGTGAGCACATGTGTGCCGTCATAGTCATTGCACCTTTGTTTCACTTTTTATCACTAACTCTTGTAAGGAACGGTGAGCTTGCTTCTACACGGGTGACCATGCTACATAGGTCTCCATATCAATATTATCATCATCACTATCATGCGCGCGCGGTGTGTGTGTGTGTGTGTGTGTGTGTGTGTGCGTGCGTGTGTGTTTTGTGTGTGTGTGTGTGTGTGTGTGTGTGTGTGTGTGTGTGTGTGTGTGAAAGCACACGAATGCACACGCGCGTGAATGTGTGTGTACGCGTGTATGGCTGTGTGTACATACTCTCACTCTGTATACACACACCACACACACACACACACACACACACACACACACACACATACACACACACACACACACACACAATATATATTATATATATATAAACACAAATAAGTAGTGTAGCATATATATACATATATGTATATATATACATATATATCTGTGTATTGGTATATATAAATATATATGTGTATATATATATATATATATATATATATATATATATATATTACACATATATGCTAGTATAAAGCACACACACACACACATGCGCGCGCAAGCGCGCACGCACGCACTTTATATTTATAGATAGATAGATAGATAGATAGATAAACAGATAGGTAGGTAGGCAGGTGTGTGTGCCCACGCGCGTAAGCATGTGTGTGGCACAGAGAGAGAGAGAGAGAGAGAGAGAGAGAGAGAGAGAGAGAGAGAGAGGAGAGAGAGAGAGAGAGAGGACAGAGACACAGACAATGACGGACAAACAAAGCGCAGTATGCATTATTTTCTGGCGGCGGCGAACATTCCCCTCGCCCGCCGCAGCTGGCCGTGTTGAAAGGAGAGAAAGCAACGAAAGGAGAGAAAGCAACGAGGCATTATGCCGGCACACCAAAGACGATCTGACCGGGGGAAGCGAACTAATCAGTCCATTAACAGATAGGTTACACAACGCCTCGCACACTGCAGGCTATCCAGCCGTTAGGCAGGCGGCAAATGTCCCACTTCATGTATCTATTAACCTGATTAACACAACACCTGATTACTGAGCACACACGTCGCCTTCTCTATTATTTTCATTCACATCCTCCCTGGGGGGAGTTGACAATCGCCCCGTTGTGTCTTCAACCGTTTCATTCTACTACCGCACAGGAAAAGCGTCCGGAAGCCGATTTCGATTGTTAATTCAAATTTACAAGAACATTAAAGGAAGATATGATCTTCTTTTTTTTTTTTCTTTTTCACACCGAAGAGCCGAGGGGAAAATGTGTAAAGTTACCACGAACTGTTTCTTTTCAAACACACAAAGTTGAAGGGTGTAATGTTGGGTTTTATGGTTATACCGGAACTCTCGAGGAAATTGGTGTGATTTGCCTTTAATTGTTCCACTGGCATTTCACTGAACATTGGGTAAAGTTGATTTCCACTGTTCCACCCAAATACAAAGGAAAATTGTACAGATTGGCATTCCACTGTTTAGATCTTATAAAAAGTGTGTCTAGGCGAGCGGATGGCGATGGGGGCAATTTAGTCTTGATTGTTTAATTGAAACTTAAAGGAAAATGCCATAATGTTGGCAACGGTCGTTTAATTGAAACACGAACGAAAAATCAAGCAGTGATGCTTTCATTGAAACACAAACGTAAATCTGGTAATTTAGCATTCAGCTGTTTCCCTAAATCACGAAGAAAAATTGTACAATATTGATTTCGACTGTTTCATCGAAATTCAAAGGAAAATATTCAAATGTTACCTTAACCAGTTTTTACCACAATTCAGTTATGAATTGAAGAATGCTGCCTTCAGCATTTTCACCATCACGTAAAATCAGGAAAATCTAGTAACTAGGCCTTCAACGGTTTGCACTGAATAACAAAAAGAAAACTTGTTTAATTAGGCCTTCATTTCTTTTACTGAACCTCAAAGGAAAATCCTACGATGTTGCTCTCAGTTGTTTTCCTGAAACTCAAGCAGTTTTTACCTTAAGTTGCTTCATTGAAAATCAAGCCATAATCGCGTAATTCGGTCTTCAGCATTTCCATCACAAAACACACTAAAATCATGTGTCCACACTCAAAGGCAAATCGTGCGATGTTAACTTCGACTGTTTACATTAAAAAAACAACAACAACAACAACAGAGGAAAACAGTGTCATTTTTACCTTCAGCTGTTTAATCGAAAACACACAAGGAAATCATGTGATAATGCCCACTGTTTCACTTGAATTCAATTCAAAATAAAACAATGCTGTTTCAAACCCTTACGCCAAAGAGAAAAAAAAAGTGAAAATCGAGTCATGTTAATTTCAACTATTTTATATCAAAACACGAACGAAAATCATGATATTTATTCACAATCGTTTCACCCAAATCCAAAGGAAAATTCTCATTCATCAAAATTAAAAAGAAAATCGCAGAATTTGGCCCATCAATTAACCATAATAATGATAATAATAATAATATGAAATGTCAAGAGAAAATCAGACAATTTGGCCTAATAAATAACAATAATAATGATGATGATGATAATAATAATAATAGTAGTAATAGCAATAATGATAACAACAACAATAATAATAACAACAATAAAAATAAACATTATTATCATTACTATGGTGATGATAATAATAATAATAACAACGACAATACTAATGTTGATAATGATAATAACAATAATGATACTAATACTACTTTAACTGATATTTATGATAATGAAACTCATGTAATTTTGTCCATGTTGCATGTTAATTAACACTATGTCAGCTCTTTAATCATTAACACTCGTCTTATTGCTTTTATTAGCATTCATGTTGTTCTTGTTCCAGCCTGTTTTTACACACACACACACCACACACACACACACACACACACACACACACACACACACACACACACACACCCTTCATCAGGCCCGATTCGCTATAGACGGCACATTATCGATCAAGAACAAATCAATAGTATACATCACGAGCAATATCGTTTTCAATGCATGAGTTTTATGATACATGCTCCTGGTGTCTAATTATTGTATTGCATTGCATTGTATTGTGACATAATGTAATTTAATATATTGTGTTGCGCTGTGCTGTGCTGTGCTGTGCTGTGCTGTGCTGTGCTGTGCACTGCGTTCTATTGAGCTGTGCTGCGTTGTATCTACTTCCTGGATTGTACCGTGCTGTATTGTACTGTACTGCAGTGTAATGCATTCCACTGTACTGCATTGTACTGTACTCCACTCTATTGTACTGCACTGTACTGTTTCGAACTGAATTGCATTGCATTGAATTATATTGTTCTACACGATTCTTCACTGTATTGTCTTGTCCTCTGTTTGGACTTTTCCCTCAGACTGCTCCCCCCCCTGGTGGACATACCGTCACAGAATGGCTCCCCTTGTTTCGGTCTCTGTGCGTTTCTCTGTCCCTACCACAGTGGAGACCCAGAGTCAAACGGTTACCGCGTTTGTTTGTCTGCACTGCTGGCGGGTCGTGAGTTCGAACCCCACTGGGGACAGATGATTTTTCCGCTTGAAAACCCTCTCTGTCCACCCAGGAGGTCCATGGGTACTTGACTCAGCTCAGGGAAGGTAAAAGGCGGCGGAAGAAGAAGAATGGGCGCCGCCTTCCATCATGCCGTGTTCAAGACACAGTGATGCTCAGACAGTTCACAGCCCCTACAGCCGACAGGTTACTGGAATTTCAACCTTTTTAACCCAAAGTGGACGTTCCTACACAATCGCCGTGGGATCTTTTCCATGCGCTAAAACCTGCTGCATACGGCGCTCGGTTAACAGTGTCTTCCGAAAAAAACTGCCCCTCACGCCTTCTCTTACGGTCGGGTGGAAAGGTGCAAAGAGCAAAAAAAAAAAAAAAAGTTTCAGCGGGACTCGAACCTCGGACCTGTAATGTGTGCTGCTTTCCAGGCGAGTACGTCACCCACTGAGCCACCAGTTTAGTTCTGACGGGATGCCGGACAGCCTGTGGCTTCTTTGCTGTCAGCAGGCTTGGGAGGTGTGTCATAGGTAGCCACAAAACTATGAGAAGTTACTCGTATCAACAAGGTCAAAATGACGGTTTGTGTGTGTGTGTGTGTGTGTGTGTGTGTGTGTGTGTGTGTGTGTGTGTGTGTGTGTGTGTGTGTGTGTTTACGTTTGTTTTGATTGTCTTTTGTGTTCGTTTTCTGTTTTTGTTTTTCTTTTTTTTTTCTCCCTTTCTTTTTGTTGCGAAAACAGTCATTTGCTTGACGAAAGTACAAACATGATAAAAAGACTTTTAAAAAAAAAAACAATTGATCTCCGACAGCTATGACGCTCCTTAGAGCTTTCGGCAAGCGTCCCACTGACCTTCATCAGCAATGACCAACTGTCGTGAAGTAATAACAACTGTTCCATGTGACTGATGAATCCTGAGCACGAAAAAGAAAAAAAAGGTGATGAAGACATCAAAACAACATTTACAGACTTTTGACGCTACTGGGGCGTAGGGCTGAGAATCTTAAACAAGAAAGCAACAACTGTCTAATGGTATGATCTAACAGTAAGCCGTGGGTAGAAAAAAAAAAAAAAAAAAAAAAAAAAAAAAAAAACAACAACAAAAAAAACCGGGTACTTTGAACATTCAGACGTTGTATGCCCTACGTGTGCTCAGTAATAATTAATGTGTTAAAGCTATGGTGCGATGTCAACCAACAACAACAACAACAAAAAACCCAGCACGACAATGATAATCATGGAACAATCACATGAATAAATTTCACGGCAGAAACAGTTCACTAATTCTCTCTACCATTGAGGAAGTAGGGG
>CM065718.1:7412302-7422302 GCA_033310375.1 Conus canariensis | reverse complement strand
ATACCAGCACCCATACATTAATGAACAATACCAGCACCCATACATTAATGAACAATACCAGCACCCATACATTAATGAACAATACCACACCCATACATTAATGAACAATACCAGCACCCATACATTAATGAACAATACCAGCACCCATACATTAATGAACAATACCAGCACCCATACATTAATGAACAATACCAGCACCCATACATTAATGAACAATACCAGCACCCATACATTAATGAACAATACCAACACCCATACATTAATGAACAAACTTCATTTTTTATAAACCATGCAAGTTGAAACCTCAGACAACTCGGTGGTCTATATCTTAGGGGAGAAAAAAAAAGAAAAGAAAAAGAAATGAAAAAAAAAAACGTAGGGTTTAGTCTTTTGTTCCTATTCTTTTGCTTTAGGACATGTTCATTTTCATGTATTCTTCGTTCTTTTAAAAAAAATGGTAAAAAAGAAAGAAAGAAAGAAAAGACGTCTTCTGGACCTGCAGTCCAATCATCAGAGCTGGCAGCGGTGAGTTTCAATCAGCAGCTGAAATCAAACTCATCGTACAAATGGCAAGGGAAGCAGCGAGAATTCTGCAAACAACTTAGCCCGAACTCATCGCAATTAAAAAAAAAAGAAAAAAAAAGGTTACAGTCCCATAGCCTAACGATCGGAGGAGCAGAGTGACCTGTCCGTGTCCGCGACACGGTACGATAGACGGCGGAGCCCACCCTTCTCCTTCTTCGCCATTGTCCTTCCCTGAACTGAACCAGGTCCCTGTGTCACTGCTGGCTGGGTGGACAGAGAGGGTTAACAAAAAAAAAAAAAAAAAAAAATTAAAAAGAGAGGGGTTAGTCCCTCTCTTTTCAAATTTTGCTTCATTTTCCGCCCTCATCCATTGTCTTGAAAAAAAAAAGAAAAAGAAAAGAAAAACAGTTGTAAAAATCTCGACGTCATGAGTGGTTCGAACTCCCAACCGTCAGCTCCGCGGGCGCATGCTCTGACCATTTGACTACGGGTCTCTATTTCTTCAGAGTTATGAATCAAAGAGACGGAGGTGAAAAAAAAAACAAACAAACAAAGACGAAGGCTTAAGGGTCTGATTTTTAGTTAACGAACAAGTCGGGTAACTGTTGCTCACATGATGAAACAGACGCCCAGAACTCTGAACAAATGCTGCTTACGACACCGAATCGCCTAGCAGATATGACAGCACAGAACACACAGACCAAACAAGGAGACAAAAAAAAAGGTCTAGTTTTACTTCAACTTTTTTTTTTCGTTTAAAATCCACGTCATCTTCGATGTAAGTAAGAATCAAGGTTGTTTTTAAGGTATATAGGCTCTCCGCATCACTCAGGTGGTCGGACTATCCGCCCGGCAGGAAATGCGTACCTGACTGAAGTCTGGGAAGGCTGAGAAAGCCGTTCTGGATTTCCATGGATGTTGTTTCAAAAAGAGCAATGCGTTCATAGCCTTTCACTTCTTGACTTGACTTTGATTTTGTCCTCTTCGTTCCGATCGAAACACAGGGCCCGCACTGCAGGATCTCCATCTCGCTCTGTCTTGGGCTGTTCTCTTGGCTTCACCCCAGGTCATGTTGCACTTTCATTTCTAGTCGAGTGCAATGTTCTCTGAGAATTAAGTTTTCAACACTATTCCAGATTTTCTCAAGGTGTTTACAGCTGAAACAATGCGTGGTTTATGAAGCCCACTTCTTGACACCACAAGAAGTATTTGTAGGACTCCTTCCCGTTTTGTTCAGCAGGTTATTAGTCGGGAGTGTGTTACGCACGAGTCTGACATGGAGCAGTTCAGGAGTCTGGATTCTGTACACAAACTTAAAACAAAACGTAGTACTGTTCCGACGAACGAAAGAGACAAACAACTTACAAGTCAAAACACGCTGGGGTTTCGACCTCTTTTGTCCTCTTCAGGCAAGACAAACAACATTAATTCAAGACAATGAAAACGAAGAATGAACAATCACTAATCTCCTCCAATTGGGCGCAAAATGGATGTGGAATCATTCACAGTAATTTCTGTCTTAAGTTCGTTTCAGTTTCCACCTGCAGTCACCTCCCCTTGAAACTAGATTCTTTAGTGCAGTCTGATGCTGTGCCAAAGTATCTGCTTAGGTCTATATCAAGTTTGCGCTTCCAAAAACTGTGTGGCACATATTTCACGTTCTCATTTTTCAAATGATTTTCTGATCGCCCTATTTGAAAGTGAGCTGAATGGTCCGGCGCTTGTGTTAACATCAGCCGGAATTAAAGTGTTATGGGTATCGTTTTCCAGCTGTCTTTTCCAGCCAGCTGGCATTAGTGAGATCACTGTATTCAAACCGAAATCCTCCATCCATCCCCCCCCCCCCCCCGCCTTATTTGTTCAGAGTTCAACATTTGACCATTATACAACAAGCCTTTGTACATAACTAGTTCCTTTGTGACCGTTCTATGTCCTTCAGCACGAAAGGTTCTCCAATCTCACACGAGTGGAAAGTTCACGCTTGCGTATCTTCTACTCTATAGACTGGTATCAGGAACAGCAGAGACTGAGATCTCCGAGGTGAGAGAGAGAGAGAGAGAGAGAGAGAGAGAAGAGAGAGAGAGAGAGAGAGGGAGAGAAAGAAGTTTAGGCGGCAGACGACGAAAGATGGGCACCGCATGGCATCATGCCGTGCCGTAGCCACAGTAAGACTCTAAACACTTTACTTTTCCCTACAACCATTTGTATATGGGATCCCTCGAAGTAATCACAGCACAAAAAGTAGGAGGGGGTGGGTAGGTACGAGGGGTTCCCTCTCCCGTCCCTTCCTGTTTATCTCTCTGCCTGATCACCTGTCCAAAATGCCACCCGTCAAATGCAGACAGATCTTCTTCAACGTTCACCACGTCGTCTGTCAGGTTCCTCAGTAAATGATCTACATGAGGATGCAATATTTAGGTCTCGAGGCGACGAAGTACTGTCGGGTTCAAGTCTTCGAAGTGTGCTGTCGATACTGTTTGAGTGCGCAGAGTTTGCATCCGACTTAACGGATGTTTCAATGAAATGAATTTTTCTTTTCGATCTTTTCAGAAAGTTTGGATCGTGTGAACATTATGTCGTGTGATTATAACGTTCTTTCACGCAGAGACGGTATCTCTCTGCTGTTGCTGTTATTGTTGTTTCTTTCTTTATTTTCTTTCTCTCTCTTTTTTTGTTTTTTTTGTTTGTTCTTTCTTGTCGGCTTTTCTAATGTATCCAATCAAGCTGAACCTTTATGGTTGATTCATTGATCTACAGGTTTCTGTTAGCATCATAGATTTCTTTAAATATTTATTCATCGGTGAAAATTAATTAACTTATTCATTCATCCATTCATTTCATTAATCAAATAATTAATTCATTCATTCATTCATCTGTTTATTCCTTCATTTATCGAGTTACTTATCACTTTACCGCTTTTCTTCTACTTTCATTCTCATAATTATATTTTCTATTGGAAAATGTGAATACTTCTTGTATGGTGCAACAGGATTAGATATAGCCTACTAATCTCTTTTTTTCCCCTTAATTACACGACATGAATATTTTACAATATTACGTGATAACGTTGAACAACAATGATAATAATAAAAATAAAGATGATGATGATAATAATTATGAAGATAATCATAAAAATAATGAAGATGACAATGATGATGATAATAACAACGATAATCATAATATCATCATCATCATCATCATCATCACAAACATATTATATTAGGAAAAATATTATAAGCTAAGAATTGATCATGATGATGATGATGATGATGATGATGATGATGATGGTGATGATAGCAACAACAATAATAATAATGATCAAATATGTAATACTAGCAAAACAATATAAAAACAACATTAATAATAGTGATAATGATAACGAGGATGTGTTGTTGTTGTTATTGTTGTTGTTGTTGTTGATGATGATGATGATGATGATGATAGACGACAACAATCACACGCATCTCCGGCCTCCCTTCCTTTGGTATACATCTATGGTTACTGCTATTTGAAATAAACTTTTGGAATGACTCGAAACAAAGCATTGCCCGAAGCAGCGCTATAAACTTGTTTTGCTCTAAAAGGCCACCTATGTACAGATCCACACTGCGTCCAGATCCCCAGAGATGACCAATTCACCGTCGACCGCCGTTCTCTCTCTGTCTCCAGCCCGCATACCTGCAACGAGCCTTCCGTTTTTTTATCTTCGTCAAGAACCTGGGTTGGACTTATTACAGTTGGCCTTAGAACCATCCTTTTCCGGCAGCTAAAATCTCTAAGCCACCCCATCCCCACCTCGCTCCGCTCACTTACCATACGTTCAATCATTTTTTTTTTTTTTTCTTTCCTTTCTTGGTTTTTGTACGTACCGGCTTGTGTTCCGCGTACGTTATATGACGCATGTGCACGAATGACGTATGCAAGCACTTTGAATTGTACTTCTGCGTTAAGATGAACCGCTGTATAAATACTGTGATCATCATTAATACCCCCGACCTCAAACCCACAAGAACAACAACAACAACAACAAAATAACAGCAACCATGTGAACTGAGAAGTTCACTTCAAGCATGCTTTAATTTTTTTTAAAAATTAAAAAAGCTTCAAGCAGACCTTAATCATAAAAAATTGATTCTAGAGCTGGCTGCAATAATACTGGAAGCAAGCGAAGCTGAGATTCGGAAGCCTCTAAATGCGGGTAGGGTCAGGGAAACACCACACCCCGTCCAACCGTTAATCATATCTACTTCGTTGTCACGAACAAAAATGTTTTGTGGTCATTGTAGACTGGATTTTGGGTTCGGTTAGTTTTGAGAAGGAATTTGATTTCATGCAAAGAAATTCACCACAGCCAGATTACATTGTCCTTGGTATCTGGTCTGCGTCAAGATGGGCTAGTAATTAAATTTTCAAAAAACAAAACAAAACAAAACAACCCCCCCCCCCCCCCCAAAAAAAAAAAAAAATGACATAAGCCTAGGACTATTTGGGTCATTTGACGCTCTGGTTAAAAGGAAATATAAGATAGTCGGTCTACTTATATGGAGAAAGCGCCCTTAACAATATTATCTTAAAACTTTTAATAGTAGTAATAGTAATAATAATAATTATAACAATAGAAGTAGTAAGAATAAGAATGGTAATAATGATAATAATAGCAATGAAAATAACAACAATAACAGTAATAATGATAATAATAGCAATGAAAATAACAACAATAACAGTAATAATGATAATAATAGCAATGAAAATAACAACAATAACAGTAATAATGATAAGAAGAAGAAGAAAAGGGACAGAAGGAGAAGAAGAAGGAGAAGAAAATTGACGATGATGATCACCATCATCATTATCATCGCTATATCATCATCAACATTATTTTAAATGTTGCTAAATTTCATACGAACATTTTCAATATTCATCTTCCCCCATTTTAACTTTCATTTGCTTCCATCCTTAAAGTCCTTCACTAACAGCAAACTAATCTCTTTTAACTTTACACACTTTAACGTCATTGCCATCCTTAAAATCCTTCTAACAGCAAACTAATCTCTTTTAACTCCTTACCATCCACCAAATCTTCTACAGAATCAGAACACTCTTCATTCGAGCAACTGTGATTTTAAGTAAAACTGTAATTGCTTCATTGTAATTACTGGTATCGCTGTAGTTGACATCACTGCCTTTCTCAACTGATCATTCTGCATTTGTCGTTACCGCACAAACCAAGGAGATCGTGTTATCGGCCGTCACTTTGTTTGTCTGTGCAAAAGCAGGATGACGCAAAAACTACTGGAACTATGGAGACCTCACTTCATCAAAAGATAGGATGCGGCCCTGGGACAAACTCAGAACATTTTGGGGCGGATCTGCGGTTCCGGATCCGATTTAAAGAGCAGATCCAGGATCGTTCATCGACACGGGAGTAACTTCCTCTGTCCGTATCGACAATTACTTCCCTTGGTGGGGAAAATCGACCCCGGACATGTTAACATTACTGATGACATTATAGAAATAATAACTATTTATAAAGTTATACATCGTCGTGGGAAATAATTTTGTATGGTGTTTCGTGTTCTGCTGACTGACATCGAGGGTAGCGTAACTGAAAACACGCCGAAATACAAAGCCTCAAGAACACAAAGAGCAAACACAGACTTAATCTAATAACTAATACGAAACTTACTGGTGAATTTTCGACAGATGTGTCGTCTTTACACGTTACAAGCAACAGACATGAAAATGCGCAACAACAATACTCCCTATATCATAGTCAGCATGAAAATGACATTGTATTACACTTGTTTTTTTCTTCTTTTCTCTGTCTTTAGTTGCGTCTAAAGAAGACTGTCCAAAATGTAGGTATCTGATCCGTACTGCTGATTCAATCACGCGTTACTTGCCCCTTGTGTTGTTGTGTGTCAGTCCTGTTGTTTTCATGGGGACTAATGCCACCAGTCTGCACCCATAGCTTTCCCTTGCGGAAGGGATCTGTTATCACTCTGGAACCACTTCTAAGGTGAGTGGGGAAAGATAAGGGTGGGGGATGGGGATCTGCGCTCTCCAAAACGCCCTTCCTGTTTCTAATTCAGGTAGTAGTAGTAGTAGTAGTAGTAGTAGTAGTAGTAGTAGTTGTTGTTGTTGTTGTTGTTGTGTTGTTTGCAATAATAATGCTGTCGTTGTTAGTGGTAGTTGTGGTAGTAATACTAAGCTTAGATGTTGTAGCTAGTAGATGCAGCAGCAACAGCAGAAGAAGAAGTCAGAGAGTTTCAGGTCCATATGAAAGCAAGATGCAGACTGTCTATACCCGTACAACAACAACAACAACAACAACAACAGGAGGGAACAGCAATACTTTGTGCAAGAATTTTCAGAAGCACGAATTTAACTGAATGATGTATTATTGTTCTTAAAGTACTGGAAGATTCGCTTGTTTCGCCATCTTGGACACGTTCATTCTCAGAGACGTGATTTTGCGACAAGTTAAAAGCGCTCACTGACGGAGAGTTTTGAGGCTTGTGGCCTGCGCGCGCGCGCGCACACATCAACACATATCACACACACACGCGCGCGCGCGCGCGCGCGCGCGCGCAATTCTGGTCATGCAAGACTGACAGAGTTGGTAAAGTTTTGTTCAGACTGACTCTCCACGGCCAATTATTAGTAGATTACATGATCTCTGAGGTGTAATATAGTGCGTATTCTTACATTTTTCAGGATTTTTTTCCTTTCCATGAAAGTGTACTAAACCCCCATTTTTACGTTTTCTAATGTACTGAGAAGAAGAAGCACAACAACAACAACCACATAAAAAAACAATGATAACAACAACCATTATCATAATTATTTTTGTTGTTGTTATCATTACTACTATTATTGTTATCATTGCTGTTGTTGCTGCTGCTGTTATTACTATTATTGTTGTTGTTATTATTATTATTATCATTATTATTACTATTATCATTATTATTTATGTTATCATTATCATTATTAATATTATTATTATTATATTATTACTATCATCATTCTTCTAATTTATCATTATCGCCTTCTTCTTCAACGCCTTCTTCCTTGCGCTGAACCCTACCAAGTGATCTGAAGCGATCAAAGCTAAGTGAATTTTCATTGTTTTATTCGTTAATGTCTCACCTGATGAAGACCTAAGAGGTCGAAACTAGTTGTGTTTCGTCTTGTGACTCGTTTGTCCACGTTCTCTGGGCGGTTCGCTAACATTTATTTAAGATTTGTTTAGATTTCCGCCTGCAGTCCTCTCGCTTTGCAACTTTATCATTATCATCATTCTTCTTCTCATTATTATTGTTGTTGTTATAGATTTACTCGTATTGTGGAAACACTTATAATGAATGTACGGACTGTTTTACCAAACATAGAACAAAGCAGTTTTCAAACGCCAAGTAATTAAAACAAACCCTTTGAAATCCTAAACGCTATTACGGACTTTTCAATGACAACGTGTTTGTTTTGTTCTTAAGGCTAGCGTATGCGCTGTTTCCCAGAATGCCTCTTGCTGATTAAATGACTTAACTAATGAATGAGACCCGTCTTTCCAACAAGAAACGATCACTTTCCTTCTCCATTTTCTTTAGGTATTTTCAGGTTCTTTGTGGTGTTCCGCAGGAGGCAATGTATACCTCTTGCTTGCACCCCCACCACCCACCCACCCATGCTAAAAATAGTAAGTGTTCGTTTAGCGCTTATCTTACTTTTTCTTTTTTTTCTTTTTTTTTTCTTTCTTGTTTTCAACATGTTTTTATTCAGACATGAAGGTACATACAAAGACATTGACCATTTGGATACATTTTCAAAGTTATATTTGGGTAGCTTTTATGAGTTTAACAATGATGGCTTATATTCATGAACATTCTGACACTGTCATACAAACAAAGTAGCAAAAATCCATATAAACATATGCATCAATCACATTATAGTACTAGTTGAGTCCGATAATATTAGCTTTGATCGTTGTTCATTCCAATTCAGTTGACATAATTTTTGACATATATCGGGCTTGGGGAATTAGCCACGAAAAAAAATCTCTGAAAACGGCAATGCCCCCCCCCCCCCCCCCCCCCCCCCCCCTAGCTGAAGATATTTTGACTCATAATTAGATAGTATCACACTATGTTGACTCCTTTGTCATTGCTTTCTTTATTTCTGCCTTCCATGCTCTTTACTATCTACATTCCAAACTCTTTTCCTTGCTATTTTCCCTTTTTGGTTTAGTCACTCTGGAAAAAAAAAGAAATTCTGAAAATAGAGAATTCTCTGACAGTTCCCCAGCCTGATATATAATCTTGTTGGACATAACAGGATGAACATCAATACAATTTTCAATTTGACGTGGTTTAAAGCAAACACTTGGAAAGGCATTAGTATTGAGCCTTGTTCATGGGTTACATTTTTATCACTCTGTCATTGTGTGAGAAAAATAATGAGCGAACACATCAAGAGGATAACTGCCTTGACAATGTCAAGACAAAAGCCGAAGCAGTCACGTACCATGAATCAGTCCCCCAACTCTGTCAGGGCCATATAGGCTAGCCATTTTTTCTTTCTTTTTCTTTCTTTTTTTTTTTTTTTTTTTTTTTTTAACCAATTTCTCGTTTTCCATGTTGATTTGTACAAACCATGAACTGATCCCGCTTCGCAAAATCATCTGTTAATGCTGCTTGATCGCTACATTTTTCTTTTCTTTTCCATGCAACCAATTCTCACATTCACAGCATCCTTGTTGAAATTCTAATCGATTCAACTAACGGTACAATCGAGTAATGGTATTCATCATCATCATAATTACTATAATTATGATTATTATCATCATCTTCTCATTCTTATTTCTATTACTATATTAGTATTAATATAATTAATAATAGCCTGTTATCATTATTAATATGATTATTTATTTACTTATTATCATTAATATGATTGTGATGATGATGATGACGATTTATTACTATTTTCATTATTATCATCATCATCGCAGTCGTTATTATTATTATCATTATTCACACCCTGTGCAAGGTGAATTCTAAATCATCTTCAACACATTTTAATGGGGGGGGGGGGGGAGAGAGAGAGAGAGAGAGAGAGAGAGAGAGAGAGAGAGAGAGAGAGGACGGGGTGGGAACACGTTAATCATATTCAAAGTGGGAGGTTACATACAGGCCGCAACCAAGTTAAAAACGGAATCACGAACAATTTAAAACGCCGAGACCAATAAAGTTACAAAAATCATACCAGGCCCTGGAAACTAATAGACCGATCGAAAACAGGGTTTATCACGCCCACATCGCAGTCACATCAAATGAAAAAAGATACATTAACAAATGTGTTTGTCACTTCTGTTTTGATTAATTTGACAGGTATGCAAAGTATATAATAAGGTCATTAAGTCTCCTTCCTAATTCTCTTGTTACAAAATACTGTATAGAATTCAAAAGGAAAGGAATCACGA
>CM065718.1:7402302-7404802 GCA_033310375.1 Conus canariensis | reverse complement strand
TGCTGCTACTACTAAAAATAATGCTAAGAATAACGATGATGATGATGATAATGATAATGATGATAATAATGATTGCGATTATAATAACGATGACGACAATGATGATGATCATTAAAAAAAATAACACTAACAGAAGTAACACTAACATCAAAACGGATGAGGACGATCATGATGATGACGATGATGTCATGATGATGATGATGATGATGATGATGATGATGATGATGACAGCAACAGTAGTTGTAGTGATCATCATCATCATCATCATCATCATCATCATCATCACAATTAGGAAGAAACTCTACGTAGACCTTGATAGCAGAAGGTCTTGAGAGACCTCCTTCTCTCTCCCCTCAGAAAAAAGTATTTCAATCCTGAACTTCTTACGTTCTCCGATTCAGAGCCGAAACACTTATCTGAGATGGGGGTGGGGGGGGGGGAGTCTTCTTGAAGAACTACTTCTACTTCTACTATTGCTACTTCGACGTAGACGACTTCTGCTACTCCTACTACCACTACAACAAGAACTACTAGAACGTACATGGTGTCGTTCGCATTGAAGAACAGACACAAGAATAAAGAAGACAATAAAGGATGAACACAAGACACTAGTTCATTTAGCTCATCGAATATTGAAGAACAGACACAAGAATAAAGAAGACAATAAAGGATGAACACAAGACAATAGTTCATTTAGCTCATCGAATATTGAAGAACAGACACAAGAATAAAGAAGACAATAAAGGATGAACACAAGACACTAGTTCATTTAGCTCATCGAATATTGAAGAACAGACACAAGAAAAAAGAAGACAATAAAGGATGAACACAAGACAATAGTTCATTTAGCTCATCGAATATTGAAGAACAGACACAAGAATAAAGAAGACAATAAAGGATGAACACAAGACAATAGTTCATTTAGCTCATCGAATATTGAAGAACAGACACAAGAATAAAGAAGACAATAAAGGATGAACACAAGACAATAGTTCATTCAGCTCATCGAATATTGAAGAACAGACACAAGAATAAAGAAGACAATAAAGGATGAACACAAGACAATAGTTCATTCAGCTCATCGAATATTGAAGAACAGACACAAGAATAAGAAGACAATAAAGGATGAACACAAGACAATAGTTCATGTAGCTCATGAATATTGTGAAAAGTAAAAGCGAGGTATTAAGGCTCCAAACAACACAATTACTTCTTTCATTCTTCATTTATGTCTATCCGGTTATTGGTTGCTGGGGAAATTCCTATTTTGTGTGTGTGCGTGTGTGGTTGTTTATAGTACTTTTTCACACGCACAAACACAACCATGTACGCACGCACGCACGCACGCACGCACGCACGCACGCACACGCACGCACGCACGCACGCACACACACACACACGCACGCACGCACACGCACGCACGCACGCACGCACGCACGCACGCACACACACACACACACACACACAGAGGCAAATACAAGTAAAGGAAAGCAGGCAGAACATTAGGAACATGTATCTGAAGACCTACACGCAGCAAGACCACAGGAACACAGGATCAATTGTACGTCACATCTCCTACACGCCGGGTGTGCACGCACATCAGCCTGTTCACAAATGTCGCCCAGACATCTAAATGTCAGAAATCGATTTTCAACTGCATATCTACATACACCTTTGAAATGCTTTTGATGAGAGAACGCCACAGGAAGGGGCGGGGTGGTGGTGGTGGTGGTGGTGGTGATGAGAGAGGGATCCACTTGCATGAAACGAGAGTGTACAATTAGTCGAATTACCACACAAAATAAAATCAATGATGCTTTTTGATTAAAAGACGAAACAGCAGTCAAACACTACAGAGATTTCATTGAGAGACAGAGGTAAATGACGGCATAAATCCATTATCTGAAACTTATTTTTCAGAGAGATAGAGACAAATTATAGCATAAATCTAATATTAAAACTTATTTTTCAATGCCAGTTCAGAAATTGTGTACATGCAGCCCTTTTCAAAATAGTATGTGTTGGATGTTTTCGTGTTGTTGTTTTTTTCTACAGACATTTCGCAACACCCATGCCATTCAATATAACATTCGCGTCTACTATCTTTCTGTATTCTGTGCATTTTGCATTCAAACCATCTTTCTTTCGTTAAGAAAATCCACTGACACAATCATACAACGTAATCTGAGCTTTTACCAAGATATCCATGAAAAGAAATATGCCATGCCATGGAGCAAGGTAGCAGACATAACGAATAAGGCAAACTGTATTCATCATAAGAAAGATCTCGTTCATTTGCTCTGTTCTAAAGAACATTCATTCAAGATGAATTTCGTCCAAATTTCTTTTTTCATATCATGGTATCACACAACAAGACCTCTTGAACCTTACATTCAGCGCTATTAAAAAAAAAAGCAAGAGAGAGAGAGAGAGAGAGAGAGAGAGAGAGAGAGAGAGAGAGAGAGAGAGAGAGAGAGAGAGAGACTTGCTGGACATAATT
>CM065718.1:7382302-7392302 GCA_033310375.1 Conus canariensis | reverse complement strand
CCATATCCTAATGGCCTTGAGGCAATGAAATGTTACCATCTCTCATTTCGCCATCATAAACTACTCTAACTTGAATCGGGTGCCTACTTACTAGCAGCTGAAGGGACAGTCGGAGTTTTCAAGCCGCAAAAATCCGCTCTACGTCAGGTTCGAACTCGCAACTAGCAACCCGACATACAAACGCTCAGGTAACTACCCACTCCACCCAAATGACTCTCAATCTTTGAACATAATTCACAAAATTCCAAATGAAATAATTTTATATGCTTCAAATCCACTACCTTACAATAGTCTAGAACACATGAAACATGAAAAACAGTCTACAAAACAGCGCTACATTCTTAAGAGTTGGGTAATACACATTTTATTTCCTCTATTACGGGGACACGTAAGAATTTTTTTTACACAAATCTAGAATTCACGTAAACGACTGGATTCACGCGTGGGTCCTGATGTCACGGAAACTATGGGTTATACGCAGCAGGCCTGAATTAGTGAAGTGTTACAATCTACATCATCGTTCCAACGTTGTAGACTTCGTAAACTTTACATATTCGTCACGAATACTTGGAGGCTACATCATCTATACATTGATCGTAAAATCAGGGCAGATTCGATATTGACACAGTGGTTCTCTATTAACAAACGATTCGAAATTTACTTTTTTTACTAAGACCTAAACTTAAGCAGCCAGCCACACATTCACACACGTCCCTCAAATTTACAGACACTGTGATTATCATTATCACAGTTTTCACGTAACAAAATTTTCTCACACAGTTCCAGAAATCATCTCGACAACGAAGATATATTAACACACCATCCCTGAATTTTCACTGTTGCTATTAATGAGAGTCCTCACTTCACACACGAACTGGCACAAAATTCCTCACAAAACACAGGACACATGCTCTCCCCGAGTTCCGCGAAGCTCCGCACAGGCACAAGCTCAAAAACTCAACAGAAGCGGTAACATTTTTTTCTTATGTCCCTTTAGCCTTTCACTGGTGGAAGAATCGAACCGAGTCATGATGATGATGATGATGATGACAGTCGAGCCGACCACAGAGGGAAACCCCATCAAGGTCGCCATCAAAATGGGCTAGCAGCTTCGTCAAAAAAATAAAAACAAAGAAAAGAAAAGAAAGAAGAAAAGCCACCCCCCAACCTATCAGGGGAAGCAACAAAAACTTGGTGGATGGCTCTTTTCTTGGCCAACCAAACCATCCCGCGCAGAGGGGAACTTCCCCCACCGACTCTTAATGAACAGAGTGCTAGTCAGTGAGTGAGCGGCACAAGCAAGGAGACAGACGATCTTTACCCTCGATGCTCTCTCTCTCTCTCTCTCTCCTCCGCCTTTGAAAGCTACTGTTTTGCTGTTGTTGTGGTTGTTGTCGTTGTTGTTGAGCTGGGTCATGGACGTGGTGTGGTGGTGTGGTGTCGTGGACGGACAGATAGAGGCGGGCTGTGAGCGAGGCGGGGTGGGTGTGTGTGCCGGTGTGGAAGTGGGGGTGGGGGGTAGTGGAGGGGGGGGAGTGGGGGCGGGTGGGGGCGGGTGGGGGGGGGGGGGGGCGAGAAGCGGGTGTGGTAATGACTACTGCTGGGGTTGGTGACCCTGACGTTTAGAAATTCGAACAAAGGAGAGATGGGGGGCTACATGTTGACAGGGCTCAAGAGAGAGAGAGAGAGAGAGAGAGAGAGAGAGAGAGAGAGCGGTTGGGAGGTGGGTGGGTGTGGGGAGGGAGGGGGATGGGGTGGTGGTGGGTGTGGGAGAGGGTGGGATGGGGTGGGAGGAGTAGGGCGGAGGGCAGTGATACGTGCCACCGACCCTTCTGTCGTGGTTTCGTTCGCCTGTTTTGGTGTAGGACTTTTCACCTCACCTGTTCTTTCACCGCCTCTCCTCCCCCTCTTCTTCTTCTTCGTCTCCTTCTTCTTCTTCTTCTCCTTCTTCTTCTTCGTCTCCTTGTTCTTCTTCTTCTCCTTCTTCTTCTCCTTCTTCTTCTTCGTCTCCTTCTTCTTCTTCTTCTTCTTCTTCTTCTCCTTCTTCTTCTTCGTCTCCTTCTTCTTCTTCTTCTTCTTCTCCTTGCTCTTTTTCTTCTCTCTCTCTCTCTCTCTCTTTCTCTCTCTCTCTCTCTTCTCTCTCTCTCTCTCTCTCTCTCTCTCTCTCTCCTTTTTCAATATAGCGCATGGCATTCAGCTGGGCTATAGACAACAGCAAAATCAAAATTCTTTCTGATCCTGGTCTTCTCTCTCTCTCTCTCTCTCTCTCTCTCTCTCTCTCTCTCTCTCTCTCTCTCTCTCTCTCTCTCCTTTTTCAATATAGCGCATGGCATTCAGCTGGGCTATAGACAACAGCAAAATCAAAATTCTTTCTGATCCTGGTCTTCTCTCTCTCTCTCTCTCTCTCTCTCTCTCTCTCTCTCTCTCTTTCTCATACAAAATTATTTTCAAATGTTCATCAGCGTTACATTAGACAGTTCTCACCCCACCCTATCCCTTCTCCTCTCTCTCTCTCTCTCTCTCTCTCTCTCTCTCTCTCTCTCTCTCTCTGATGACATGCGCGCTAAAATACTACTTCTCTCCTCCTTGATCCCTTTCCCCCATTCCTATACCACACTCCTTCTCCCTTCCATCCCCATCCTCCCTCTCTGTGGGCTTTGAACATACTATACATAACAGAGGAGAAGCAGGACAGAGACTTTGGGGAAGGGGGTGGGCGCCAGGGTGGACTGAGCGGGGAGGGGGGGGAGGGGGTGCATGGAGCGACAGGGCGGAGTTGTGGGCAGAGAAGAAGAGAGAAAGAAGAGAGAGACAGGGGATGTGGAGACATACAGAGAGAGTGAAAGAAAAGAGATGATAAGAGAAGAGAAGAGAGAGAGAGAGAGAGAGAGAGAGAGAGAGAGAGAGAGAGACAGAGACAGAGACAGAGACAGAGAGACAGAGAGAGAAGAGATGAGCGACAGAGACAAAGAGACAGAGAGAGTGGGGACAGAAAAAGACAAGAGAGAGAGAGAGACTGAGAGAGAGGGAGGGGGAGAGAGAGAGAGAGAGAGAAAGAGAGAGAGAAAAAAAAAGAGAGACAGACAGACAGACAGACAGACAGACAGAGAGACAGAGTGAGAGAGAGAGACATACAGACAGACAGACAGAGAGACAGAGTGAGAGAGAGAACATACATACAGACAGACAGAGAGAGAGAGACATACAGACAGACAGACAGAGGGGTTCACAGACAGGTAGACAGACAGATTGTAGTAACATATGGACAATGCTGTCAGACTGACGAGATAATAAACCATTAAGATGTGTGACTGCTTTCATATGTTTAGAAAAAAGAGGGGGTTATTTACCGCCAAGGACACAGACAAACAAAGTACAGGACAAGACACAACGCATTTCGACCTCTTGGGTCTTCTTCAGGCGAAAACAAATAACATTTAGGACAGTGAGAAGGAAGAACGAGAAACCACTTATCTTCTGTTCAATACAAGATCCAAGTGGTTTCTCGTTCTTCCTTTTCACTGTCCTAAACGTTATTTGTCTTTGCCTGAAGAAGACCCAAGAGGTCGAAATGCATTGTGTCTTGTCCTGTACTCTATTTGCCTGTGTCCTTGGCGGTAAATAATCCCCTTTTTTTTCTTCTAAATTTGGCTTCATTTTCCGTCCCCAGTCACTCCGTTCTGAAACTTTGCTTACATATGTTCAAACAGATCTATGATTAGATCTTTTGAATGATGCTAGACAACATTCGTATTCGTTAGATAACCTGGGGGAGGGGGGGGGGGTCATTATATAATGTTCTACCCAATTATGTGAGGGATGACATTAACAAATCTCTTCTTGCCCAGCGAGTGAACAGTTTACTTTTGTCCCGTACCATATTTACCGTGAATGTTTCGCAGAAAGTGAAATGCAAATTTATATAGGATGTTATACACGAAGACAGGTTTATCAAATTATCATCTTAGGCTAAAAGGAAGAATGTTTATTGTTTTGTAATCATGTACTTGCAAAGAAGACGGTTTCATAACTGTTAACTTGCCTATATCTATTTCCGAGTAGTTTTCTGGTTGTAATGTATGCATGAAAGACTAATTTTCGAGTGTGATGATCAAGGAATCGCTCTATTCTGTTCGGCAGAAATAACTGTTTTGCTCTTTTTCTGAAGAGAGAGAGAGAGAGAGAGAGAGAGAGAGAGAGAGAGAGAGAGAGAGACAGAGACAGAGCAGAGAGAGAGAGAGACGGTCAGACAGACAGACAGACAGGCACACGGAGTGAAGGTAGAAGACTGACAGAAACGCCACCTGCACAAAAAGGTACGCAGTCACCCAACAATCAACTTCCACCCACCCACCCCCACCCACCACCCACCCACCCTCTGTCCTCAGCACTTGCCAGCCCCCTCCCCTCTCTACTCTCTCCCCCGCCCCCTTCTCTACTTCTTCCTTCTCTCGTCCCCCCCCCCCCCCTCTCTTACTTCTTCCTTCTCTTTCTGAATAAACCCCTTATCCATCTCTCCCCCCCCCCCCCTCTCTCTCTACTTCTTCCTTCTCTTTCTGAATAAACCCCTTATCCATCTCTCTCCCCCCGCCCCCCCTCTCTCTCTACTTCTTCCTTCTCTTTCTGAATAAACCCCTTATCCATCTCTCTCCCCCCGCCCCCCTCTCTCTCTACTTCTTCCTTCTCTTTCTGAATAAACCCCTTATCCATCTCTCTCCCCCCGCCCCCCTCTCTCTCTACTTCTTCCTTCTCTTTCTGAATAAACCCCTTATCCATCTCTCTCCCCCCGCCCCCCCTCTCTCTCTACTTCTTCCTTCTCTTTCTGAATAAACCCCTTATCCATCTCTCTCCCCCCGCCCCCCTCTCTCTCTACTTCTTCCTTCTCTTTCTGAATAAACCCCTTATCCATCTCCTCCCCCCCCCCCCTCTCTCTCTACTTCTTCCTTCTCTTTCTGAATAAACCCCTTATCCATCTCTCTCCCCCCGCCCCCCCTCTCTCTCTACTTCTTCCTCTTTCTGAAAAACCCCTTATTCCTCCTCCTCTCCCACCCACCCCTCTCTCTCTCTCTCTCTACTTCTTCTTCTCTTTCTGAACAAACCCCTTATTCCTCCCCCTCTCCCACCCACCCCCTCTCTCTCTACTTCTTCCTTCTCTTTCTGAACATACCCCTTATTCCTCCCCTCCCCACCCCCCACCCCCCTCTCTCTCTCTCTACTTCTTCCTTCTCTTTCTGAACATACCCCTTATTCCTCCCCCTCTCCCACCCCCCCCCCTCTCTCTCTCTCTACTTCTTCTCTTTCTGAACATACCCCTTATTCCTCTCCCCGTCCCCCCCCCCCCTCTCTCTCTACTTCTTCCTTCTCTTTCTGAACATACCCCTTATTCCTCCCCTCTCCCACCCCCCCCCTCTCTCTCTCTCTACTTCTTCTCTTTCTGAACATACCCCTTATTCCTCCCCTTCCCCCCCCCCTCTCTCTCTCTCTCTACTTCTTCCTTCTCTTTCTGAACATACCCCTTATTCCTCCCCTCTCTCCTCCCCCCCCTCTCTCTCTCTCTACTTCTTCTCTTTCTGAACATACCCCTTATTCCTCCCCGTCCCCCCCCCCCCTCTCTCTCTACTTCTTTCTTCTCTTTCTGAACATACCCTTATTCCTCCTCCCCTCTCCCCCCCCCCTCTCTCTCTCTCTACTTCTTCTCTTTCTGAACATACCCCTTATTCCTCCCCGTCCTCCCCCCCCCCTCTCTCTCTACTTCTTCCTTCTCTTTCTGAACATACCCCTTATTCCTCCCCCTCTCCCACCCCCCTCTCTCTCTCTCTCTACTTCTTCTCTTTCTGAACATAACCCCTTATTCCTCCCCCTCTCCACCCCCCCTCTCTCTCTCTCTACTTCTTTCTTTCTGAACATAACCCCTTATTCCTCCCTCCTCCCACCCCCCCTCTCTCTCTACTTCTTCCTTCTCTTTCTGAACATACCCCTTATTCCTCCCCCTCTCCCACCCCCCCTCTCTCTCTCTCTACTTCTTCTCTTTCTGAACATACCCCTTATTCCTCCCCCTCTCCCACCCTCCCTCTCTCTCTACTTCTTCCTTCTCTTTCTGAACATACCCCTTATTCCTCCCCCTCTCCCACCCCCCCTCTCTCTCTCTCTACTTCTTCTCTTTCTGAACATACCCCTTATTCCTCCCCCTCTCCCACCCCCCCCCTCTCTCTCTCTCTCTCTACTTCTTCTCTTTCTGAACATACCCCTTATTCCTCCCCCTCTCCCACCCCCCCTCTCTCTCTCTCTCTCTACTTCTTCTCTTTCTGAACATACCCCTTATTCCTCCCCCTCTCCCACCCCCCTCTCTCTCTCTCTCTCTACTTCTTCTTTCTCTTTCTGAACATACCCCTTATTCCTCCCCCGTTCCCCCCCCCCTCTCTCTCTCTACTTCTTCTCTTTCTGAACATACCCCTTATCTCTCCCTCTCCCCCCCCCCCTCACTCCACCCCACCTCCAGCCAAGCCAACTCCTCAGTCCTACCCGTACCCGTTTATAACCCCGAGACCCATGGATGCCATTATTGTTTCTGGTCGCCAGCCTTTTTTTTTTCTTCTTCTTCTAGGAGTCCACAAAAACCACTCACTGTAATGACCGGTTTGCGCCACAGCGACAATAGAGCCCCAAATGACTAAGGTACCCCTGCCACTGCCTTGCGCCTTTGTTTCTTCCAAATATGGACGGGTGTGGGATGGGATGGGGGGTGTGGGTGGGAGGGTGGGAGGGAGGGACTCAGAGGAGGGAGGAGGGTAGGGGGGGGCAGGGTGAGAGACTAGATTGGTGGGAAGAGAGGGGTAGGAGAAGAAGTTGATGGCGAAAAGGGGTGGAGGAGGTAGAGGAAGCAGAGAGGGGTGGGGGTGTAGGGGGTGGGGGTGGGGGGGGGAAGGCATAAGAAGACACTGATGGAATTCACACAACCGAAATATTCTCAGACGGTGAGAGGGAGGAGGGATTGGGGTTTAGAAAGGGAGGGGGAGGGGAGGGGGGAGTGGGAAGGGAGGGAGGGAGGGGGATGGAGAGAGAGAGAGAGAGACAGACAGACAGACAGACAGACAGACAGACAGACAGACAGAGAGAGAGAGAGAGAGAGAGCAAATATAACAATAACAGGCATAGCTGTTTTGGCTGTATATCATTTCATTTTGAAGACAGCGTGACTGTCTTTTGCAGTTCGATCAGCCATGTTCAGTAAAAACCCGTTTTGACCCCCACACTGTGCCATAGGACGAACCTAGTTACATATATATCAAATGTCCAAGTCCACTGACCAAGAGAGGCGACGAATTCGTGTGGACGTGGATATAAATGGTCGAATAATGAAGACTGGGAGTTCTGACGAAGAATGTAGGACAGAACTGACAGATGAAGATGTGAAGACTGGGAGTTCTGAAGAAGAATGTAGGACAGAACTGACAGATGAAGATGTGAAGACTGGGAGTTCTGAAGAAGAATGTAGGACAGAACTGACAGATGAAGATGTGAAGACTGGGAGTTCTGAAGAAGAATGTAGGACAGAACTGACAGATGAAGATGTGAAGACTGGGAGTTCTGAAGAAGAATGTAGGACAGAACTGACAGATGAAGATGTGAAGACTGGGAGTTCTGAAGAAGAATGTAGGACAGAACTGACAGTGAAGATGTGAAGACTGGGAGTTCTGAAGAAGAATGTAGGACAGAACTGACAGATGAAGATGGGAAGAAACAGATCTAGAGAAAGAACTGGTAGGAGAAGAGGGGAAATAACTGAAGTGGAAATCTGTCTAAAATAAGGCAAGAAGGGAGATAGTCAGGGTGGAAATATGTCTGAAATGATAGACAAAGACAGGAGATAAAAACATAGTGGAAGTCTGTCTGAAATGACAAACAAAAAGGGGGAAAACTACGTGGAATTATGCCAGAACTGAAAGATATAGAGGAGAGATAAATCAGGTAGAAGTAGGACTGAAAAGACAGATAAAGAGCGGTCAGAAATTGGGTGGAAGTATGTCTGAAATGACAAGGATGGAAGATGAATAAGGGTGAGTATGTCTGAACCGATGAACAGAGAGTGGACAGAGTATGTCTGAACTGATGAATAGGGTGGACAGACTATGTCTGAATGATGAACAGAGAGTGGACAGACTATGTCTGAACTGATGAACAGAGAGTGGACAGAGTATGTCTGAACTGATGAACAGAGAGTGGACAGAGTATGTCTGAACTGATGAACAGAGAGTGGACAGAGTATGTCTGAACTGATGAACAGAGAGTGGACAGAGTATGTCTGAACTGATGAACAGAGAGTGGACAGAGTATGTCTGAACTGATGAATAGAGAGTGGACAGAGTATGTCTGAACTGATGAACAGAGAGTGGACAGAGTATGTCTGAACTGATGAATAGAGAGTGGACAGACTATGTCTGAACTGATGGATAGAGAGTGGACAGAGTATGTCTGAATGATGAATAGAGAGTGGACAGAGTATGTCTGAATGATGAATAGAGAGTGGACAGACTATGTCTGAACTGATGGATAGAGAGTGGACAGAGTATGTCTGAACTGATGAATAGAGAGTGGACAGAGTATGCCTGAAATGATGAATAGAGAGTGGACACACACGAGGTGGAAGTATATTTGAAATGACACATAAAGAGTTGGAAAAAAAAAACAGGCGGACGCACGTCTGAAATTACAGATAACAGATGGGGCGATAAATAAGGTGGGAGTATGTCTGATATGACAGATAAAGCGGAGTGATAACTTTGGTGCAGTTACGTCTGAAATGACAGTTAAAGAAAGATAGGAGGGGAATTACATGTAAGCATTCTGAAATAACAGACAAAGGGGGAGGTAAATTAAGAAGAAGTCTGTCTTAAATGAAAGATAAAGATGAAAATTTATCCAAAAAATCCCTTAGATTTGTCCTCTTCTGAATTAATCCAAATTATGGAAAAGTATATACATAAGCAGAATTTTAGACAAAACATGGCTACTTTACCATTGTGCCCAAGGCACATTGTTAGATTAATCCATAAATTAAGGCTGAATACTTGGAACACTAAATTTTCTCATGGTATTACTTGTGTCTGCAGAGAAAACATTTCTGTGCATCATCTTTTGTTTGAATGCTCAGTGTTGATCTCGCTCTATCAGGAGAAAGGTATTGAGATGAACAGCTTTGATAATGTCAATACTGTCTTATATGGTTCATGTGTTGCTGTAATTGCCATGGTTATTTCGCATTCACAGGTTGCAAAAGTTTTGTAAAGATCACAACTTTGTGTACCACTAGGGTATTTCACTTACGTAAATATGCACATATCAGATGTGGCTTTGCAAGTACTAGATAAGTTGAGTGTGAAGGTTTTCTTTTTCTTTTTTTTAACTAGTGTCTAATATCATAAATAAACAACTGAACTGAACTGAACTGAAAGACAAAGAGGGGGGATAAATCAGGTGGAAGTCTAGTCTTCAATGAGAGATAAGGAGAGGAGATAAATTAGGTGGAAGTATGTCTGAAATGACAGATAAAGATGGGAGATAAATTAGGTGGCGATAATATATCTAACATGACAGATAAAAAGGGAACAGAAATAAGTTGGGAGTGTATCTGAACTGACAGATAAACGTGGGAGATGATTCAAATGAATATAATCATGTCTTAATACAGATAAAACAGAAGATATACTATGTGGATGTATGTCTCAATACAAATGAAGAAGATATAAATTTGATGCAAGTGTGTCTAAAATGACGAATGAAGAAGGTAGACAAAATAAGTGGAAGCATGTTTGAAATGACAGATAGAGTGGAGATGAATTATATTGAAATATGTCTAAAATGACTGATAAAGAAGGGGGGGGGGGGGGGGGGTATTGTAAAGTGTAGCAACAGGTCGAATGAAGAATGACATAATAATTTGAATTATACATATATGAGAATATTTTATGCTACGGCTAATAGAAAACATTGTACTACAAAG
>CM065718.1:7359802-7362302 GCA_033310375.1 Conus canariensis | reverse complement strand
GAAAGAGAGAGAGACACACAGAGAGAGCAGAGACAGACAGAGACAGACGAGAGAGAGAGAAAGAGAGACAGACAGACAGACAGACAGACAGGTGGTGGCACAGAGAAGACAGAGACTAAAAGATGATTAAAAAGAGAGAGAGACGGAGGAGAGAGAGAGAGAGAGAGAGAGAGAGAGAGAGAGAGAGAGATACTGACAGAGAAAGAGAGAGGGAGAGAGACTGACAGAGAGAGAGAGGGGGAGAGAGAGAGAGAGAGAGAGAGAGAGAGAGAGAGGAGGAGACGAGAGAGAGAGAGAGAGACTGACAGAGCGAAAGAGACCAACGAAAAAAAAAGTCCTAATAATTGACCCGCTCAGTTGACGGACGACCAGATCGATCACTCACAACACTCTTCCCCCACGCCCCACCCACTCACTCTCCTTTCCACCCCAACAACTCTCCCCTCCTCCCCCCATACCCAACCCTGAACCCCCGAACCCCACCCCCCCCCCCCCCCCCCCCCGCACAACCAATCTAACGTTCCCTCACCTTCACCACTCTCCCCCTCCACAGACACAGACACACACACACACACACACACACACACACACATACATACACACACACACACACACACACACCACACACACCACACACACACACACACACGCACGCACGAACACACAGATACACACACACACACACACACACACACACACGAACACAGACACACACACACACACACACACACACACACACACAGAGTGACAGCGCGCGTGCGCGCGCGCGCGAGATTGATAGTAAAGCGAGGAGTAAGAACTGGGCCATCCATGTACAGCCCAGCATAGGCAGCAACTGCAACAGCAGTAATAACGCGATAGTGAGCGACGTGTGTTGGTTGGCCAAAATGACTCGGTCTGTCATTCGATAAGTTGCTAACCCCGCCTCAAACACGTACGCGCTCGCATGTATGCTCGCCTGCAAGCCTGCGCGCGCGCGCGCACACACACACACACACACACACACACACACACACACACGAACACACGCGCGCGCGCACACAGCACACACTCACTCATACACACACGAATACACATACGAACACACACACACACACACACACACACACACACACACACACACACACACACACACCACACACACAGCACACACACACACACACACACAAACGAACACAAACGAACGACCACACACACACACACACACACACACACACACACACACACAGGAACACAAACGAACACACACACACGCACACACACACACACACACACACACACACACACAAGCACAAATGTACACACACACACACACACACACACACACACACACACACACGAGCAGCACACACGCACGCGCCTACGCATGGAGTGTGTGTGTGAGCGCGCGCGCGCGTGCGCGCGCGCGCGCGCGCGCGTGTGTGTGTGTGTGCGTACGTGTGCGTGCGTGCGTGTGCGTGTGTGTGTGTGTACTGTGTGTATGAGAGAGAGAGAGAAAGAGAGACAGTGAAGAGAGAGAGAGAGTGAAGAGGACCGAGACAGACAGACAGACAGACAGACAGACCATCAGATATTCCGTGAGAGCAGAGGAGGATGCGCCTGGTGAGTATTACTTCTGTTTGTGGGCAAACACATGAATTCTCATTTACCGAATTTGTAGTTAAGAGAGATGGAGATACAGGAGGTGGGGGTGGAGATACGAGGTGGGGTGGGTGGGGAGGGGGAGCACCTTCAACTGATGCTCGCTTCCGATGGAAACAATAATGAGGGCAGAAGAGGAGGGGGGGGTGCAGAGAGAGAGAGAGAGAGAAAGAGAGAGAGAGAGAGAGAGAGAGAGAGACAGAGACAGAGACAGACAGACAGAGACAGAGAGAGAGATGGGGCGAAGTGGGTGGAGGGATAGATAGTCAGACGGACAGACAGAAACTAGTGGAACTATGCTGGTTTAGACTTTCCACCAGTGTACAAGTCGTATACATACACACACCACATCAACACCATGAAGATGAAGAGCGAAGAAAAAAAAAGAGGAAAGAAAAGACGATGGGTAGAAGAAGAAGAAGAAGGAGAAGAAGAAGAAGAAGTAGAAGAAAAAGAAGAAGAAGAAGAAGAAGAAAAAGAAAGACTTAGTAAGCCTCCAACCCCACCCCACCCGAGAGAGAGAGAGAGAGAGAGAGAGAGAGACAGAGAGAAGAGAGAGAGAGAGAGAGAGAGAGACTCGATTTTCTTCCTTTGAAAACGACCCACAAAAAAAGCCCAGACACACTCGACATGTCTCCTTTACTTCTTCTCTTACCTGTGCAGTGTGGAGGAAAAGAAATAACACAACACGCCCTCAGCACTCCAAACGCATTCCTATCAAAGCAGAACACACAAAAAAAAAAGAAATAATAAGAATAAATCAAGGGGAGAGAAGTCGAAGAAAAAGAACCACAACTGAAAAACGAAACACAACAACCCTACTACCCCCGCCACAAACACATTACCCCCACAAAAGAAG
>CM065718.1:7347302-7354802 GCA_033310375.1 Conus canariensis | reverse complement strand
CAGAATGATCGTGATGACGACGAAGACCATGCCAGTGCCAATGGATTGTAACGGACCCAGACACTCGCACCGTCTTCGATGTGAACCATTCTCCCCTTTTACAAAAATGGCACAGGGGAAAAAAAAAAGAAAAAGAAAGGACACCTTTATCAGGAAGGGAGGGGTGGGGAGGGGGGGGGGGGCTGGGGTTGGAGGGGGAGGGAGGGCAGGGCGAAGGGAGGAGGACGGGAGGGTGGTGGTGGTGGTGGAGGTGATGGTGGTAGGGAAGCCGCAGGCTGGGCTTATCAATTCATGAACCCCGGTCGTAGTGACTGGGAGCGGGGGTTTAGTGAGACAGACACCTCATAGAAAAAGAGAGAGAGGAGAGAGAGAGAAGAGAGAGAGAGAGGACTGAGACAGAGAGAGAAAGAGCCGATTGCGTTCGTGTGTGTGTGTGTGTGTGTGTGTGTGTGTGTGTGTGTGTGTGTGTGTGTGTGTGAGTGAGTGAGAATGTCTCTGTGTGTGTGCGCGCGCGCGCGTGTGTGTGCGTGTATGTGCGCGTGCGTGCCCGCGTGCCCGTGTGTGCATGTGTGCGTGCGTGCGCGCGCGCGCGCGTGTGTGCGTCTGTGTGTGTGTAGTAAGGGGAATGCCTGGCGCTCTTATAGCACGGCCTAACGCTATAAACCTTTAGATACCTTTAGTTAAGCCACCATATTATAACCGCATTTTGTTGTTTGTTTGTTTGTTTGTTTTCAGGAAATCATTTTTTCTATGCTGGTATGAATCGTTTTGTGATGGGATCTTTTCTTCTGGCGTGAATTTGACAGTCCTGATAAGACTGTGTGCGGTCAGGGGGAGGGTGACAAATTTGACACCTTAAACGTGCGTGTATCAGACAACACATGACATTGTCCTAACATGTCAATGCACTGCACAGGAAAGAATTCATTGTAAGTAAGCCACATTCAAACACCACTCTCCTCCTCCCGTTCCCCTCTGGTCTCCCCCCCCCACCCCCCGCCCCCGCCACCACAGCCACACCAACACATACCACCCGCCCCCTTTCAACCTCTCCTTCCCCTCCTCACCCCCCCCCCCCCCCCCCCATCCCCCCTCCCTCTTCCAACTCCTTCTGCCCTTCTAACAAACCGAAAACGCCTACAGTATCCTCAGGGGGAATGTTTGTGGAAATAGCTGTGCTGTGGGTTCGGGACAGTTGAGAAGACTCGGGCCCTGACGAAACGTGCCGCAGACTAGATAGAGGCCAGCTACTTCTTCTTCTGCGTACGCAGGCTGATACTCCTGCGGACACTCCCTATATGGACTGGCAAGTATTAATCCCATCTTCCCTACAAAGGGAGTGGAGTTTTGTGTGTATGACCGTTTTTTTTTTTATCCCGCCATTAAGGCAGCCATACTCCATCTTCGCGGAAGGTGCATGCTATGTGTAACGTGTCATCCATACCAACGGCCAAACTGGCCTTCTCTTCCGAAAGTTGGTGATGGGATTTGACGTGTGTGCAAGATGTTATGCGTGTGTTCACACACGGAACCTCGGTTTATAGTCTCATTCGACGGACTGTATGGGAAATGGAGTCGGAAGTAATGTTAACTCCGAGGGGAAAATCCTCCTGTACCGAAACGGCCCGGCGGAGATTCGAACCCGCAGCCCTTGGATTACGAGTCCGGCGTTCTACCAGCTGAGCTATTCCGGCCCCCCGCTAGAAGCCAGCGAATTCCAAAGACGTGGTGGAACAAAGGGGTTAAACGCTGAGTTCTTCTATGGTTCCCCCGTTCTGGCGTCTTGGAAGTCTGAACAGCTTTGCAAGAGAAGGAGGAAGTGAACAGGAAGAATATCATGTGTTGAGCCAGACTGCTGACACCAATACAGCGGAAGTGACCCGCCTAAATGGTAGACCTCCACCCAATCCCACCCCCACCCCCCGCCCCATACCCCACCACTACCCCCGTTCATACGCGTCTGAAGGCAACTATTCTGAATTCTATGCCAACGGTCATTATGTTCTGTGGGAAGGCTGATGATGAGAACGCAAAGTAGCCATGATGAAGGAGTCTGGATGAAGCGCTCCAGTCAGTCCCTGGACAAAACCTCTTCTTTTCCACATAATTCCAGGAAATGCGTTTGTCAGTACGACTCGTTACGTTCTTGAACATTCTAATAAATCAGTTCACATGCATTCATTTACTAATCATCTACGCTAGGTGGAGGTGATTCTGTGTTATTTCTGTTGCTTTCTTCGTCATCCGAGCCCTCTTAGAGGCACTAGTCTCTTGGCGCTCATTTCTCCTCCTTCAAACACAGCCACATCCAGAACGTTCGGTCATGCCCCACCACCACTGGAGCTCCGCGGGGATCTGTCAGTATCCCATGTTCAGGGAGGGGATGTGAGGGGGTGGGGGAGGGGGGGGGGCAACTACCACAGGAGAGAGCACACAACCGCTGAATCACTGTGGTAGTGTTCAGTGATGCCGTGTTCTGACTCGGCATACATAAAGCACCATTTGCTGTGCCCCTCCCTGTCTCTTCTCCTTTCCTCTCCCCTCACCCCATCCCCCCTTGTCCTCACCCATCCCCCTTGTCCTCACCCATCCCCCTTGTCCTCCCCATCCCCTTGTCCTCACCATCCCCTTGTCCAAACGACTCCAACACCGTACCTGTACCCACAATGTTGAAATCATAGGCTAATGAATGCTGCGTGGTATAACTCAGGAACAGACAACTCCAACAACACACACGTCTCCGCAATCTTGAAATCTTGGGCCATTAAATGCTACATGGTGTCGGTTAGTGATGACTCCAGCAAGACACATGTGTCCACAAAGTTGAATAATTCGGCTAATGCATGCTACATGGTGTCAGTTAGTGATGACTCCAGCAAGACACAGTGTCCACAAAGTTGAATAGTTTGGCTAATGCATGCTACATGGTGTCAGTTAGTGATGACTCCAGCAAGACACATGTGTCCACAAAGTTGAATAATTCGGCTAATGCATGCTACATGGTGTCAGTTAGTGATGACTCCAGCAAGACACAGTGTCCACAAAGTTGAATAGTTTGGCTAATGCATGCTACACAGTATGAACCTGTAACAGACGACTCCAGTAGCACACATGAGTCCACAGAGTTGAATTGTTAGGTTAACCAGTAACAGACGACTCCAGCAGCACGCATGTGTCCACAGGGTTGAATTGTTAGGTTAACCAGTAACAGACGACTCCAGTAGCACACATGTGTCCACAGAGTTGAATTGTTAGGTTAACCAGTAACAGACGACTCGTTTGTCCTTGTGACGTGAATTGACAGCCATCATCATCCACCACCCTCTCTCTCTCTCTCTCTCTCTCTCTCTCTCTCCACACACACACACACACACACACACACACACACACACACACACACACACCACTCACACATTCACACACACAGAGTCCTCAGCATTATCAGTTCCCATCATTTTTGACTTCTCTTAATTAACCATCCTCTCCTTTCCCTGCCTTCCCTCTGTCTGTCTGGCTAACTCTGCTCCATGCTGACGTGGTGATGCGACGCGACTCTAATGACGACACTACAGTGTCGCGATGCTCGTGGACGACCAGAGCATTTCCTCTGCCAAGCAAGCCACTACAAAGGATGCTGTATGTCGCGACACACCCTCAATCGTTTCGTGAGCCTACACATGTTGTGCACGTGGTGAACGGCGTAACTTCGCACATCACAGCAGAGGCTGAAAACCCACAGGATCCTCTCCACACTTTCGTTTTGTTTCATTTTACTACCCTTCGCTGGCTGCTTTGGGGGTGATGTTGGATTCTTTTTTGAACCCTTGATGGTGGAGAACACCACAGAATTATGGACTGTGGTGTGTCTCTATTTGACGCCAGGAGCACAGACACAATCAGCCGTGTCTCCCAGATGAGTCCGATCCAGCGGACGAAAGGCCTAGGAGCAGGCAATATAAAGAGATCTGCCTCCGAGAGGGATTACGATGGTTCCCTCATGCGGCTAGTGAAGGGTTTTCATCTTTATAATATATTTTCTTAATTTTATGTCGCCATTTTCTTCATCTTCAACCCCCCCCCCCCCCCCCCCCTCCCTTTTTTTTTTTCTTTTAA
Organism: Conus canariensis; assembly: GCA_033310375.1. Lineage (NCBI taxonomy): Eukaryota > Metazoa > Mollusca > Gastropoda > Neogastropoda > Conidae > Conus > Conus canariensis. The sequence continues at coordinate 7,350,689 of CM065718.1, read as the reverse complement.
AGTTCTAATCTTCACCAAGTCATTACTATAATGACGGAAGAATTGTACAATTGTTAGCCTGCACTTGTTGTCCCCCACTACTTAATTGTTCAGGATCTGAGAAACTGTCATCTTTTGTCCAGACTGTGTTCTGTCACACTGATGGTTTGGAGGAATGTCTGTCTCCTTTCATTATGCCTCCCCCCCTCCCCCCCCCCCCCCCTCCATAATCATTTTCACTGGCAGTCTTATTTCTCTGACAACCTGTCAATCAGGCAGACATGAGAAACATGATGTTTCTAAAAGGACAGATCAAACACAGCAATCACACAGACCCACTAAAGGCCATAAGGCTCAAAAGAAAACAGCGTGTAGAGCTCAACGCTGGCGGTGTATGCCAGAGAGGGGAATGTTTATTCCTCCTATTCTGAGATTCTGTGTCTCGTTTCACTGATCGTCCCGTATGAAAATTAAAATGAATCTAATTTGTAAGTCTCGAAACTAATCATCGTTCGTTTCTATACCTTATATCTAACCAGTATAACTTTATGCCAACACTTGGTGAAATCTGTTAAGATGGTTTATGAATAATGTTGGCTGTCCTAATGCTTTGTAATAGGTGACTAATGCCTTCCTTGTGTGCAAACAGGTCTTACCTGAGTTTATGACTATTTTGAAGAGTTACTTCCCTTCCACTGTTTAACAGGGGTTTTTTTTATTGTCTCACACCACTTGCTAGAAAATCTGCTCAAACCCTGAGTGAAGAAACTAAACAGGAGACAGAAAATAAAAGATGATGCATTTACGTTAATATCATTTTCGCTAACCGAGACCTCCCACTTTCCTGAGAGTTTAGAAGGCTAATATCACTTTCGCAAACTGAGACCTCCCACTTTCCTGAGAGTCTAGAAGGCTAATATCACTTTCGCTAACTGAGACCTCCCACTTTCCTGAGAGTCTAGAAGGCTAATATCACTTTCGCTAACTGAGACCTCCCACTTTCCTGAGAGTTCAGAAGGCTAATAGGCTAATATCACTTTCGCTAACTGAGACCTCCCACTTTCCTGAGAGTCTAGAAGGCTAATACACTTTCGCTAACTGAGACCTCCCACTTTCCTGAGAGTCTAGAAGGCAAGTGCGAGAGGACTCCTCAAGAAGGAATCCTCCCCACTCATCCACACCCAGGCTCTGTCATCTCCACAGGTCCTGGGACCCTATCTCCCCATCATGCACACGGCCTGGCCCAGCCCAGGACAAGACTTCATGCTGCTACGTGGCCCTGTGGACAACCCACCACCCACCAGGTCTGCAAGCCCTAGTGGTGACGTCAGCCAAATCTGAAGAGAGCTCTGTGCACTTGTCCACCTTCACATCAGCTAAGTCCTTGTGGGCCTGCTGGACTCCAGCTCAGGTCAGAAGACATTCCCTCCCTTTATGATGAGATCAAGTGCTGGACTCCAGCTCAGGTCAGAAGACATTCCCTCCCTTTATGATGAGATCAAGTGCTGGACTCCAGCTCATGTCAGAAGACATTCCCTCCCTTTATGATGAGATAAAGTGCTGAACTCCAGCTCAGGTCAGAAGACATTCTCTCCCTTTATGATGAGATCAAGTGCTGGACTCCAGCTCAGATCAGAAGACATTCCCTCCCTTTATGATGAAATAACGTGAGAAGAGGCCAGCTCAAGTAAGGCCAGACTGACTTTATAACTATTCTGTCTATTTCAGTTTTGTATACAAAAGTAAAGATTTGTTGTGTGTCAAACTGCGCTTAACTTGCGTCAGTTTATTTGTTGTCCATAATTATGTCTTTTCAGAATGAACTAGTTTCTAATTCTGTCTGTCACATGGAACACGAGCACTTTTAAATGCATAAGCCTAGCGAACCTTACACCTGGGCCATTCATTGAGTATTTGTAACAGTCATGTGAGAGAGAGAGAGAGAGAGAGAGAGAGAGAGAGAGAGAGAGAGAGAGAGAGAGAAACCCTGTTTTGTTCAATCACTAGAACTCGAAAGCTGTTCCTTCCACCACTGGTAAGAGACAGGATGGAATGAATTTTCATCAATAAACTACTCCATAATTTTAATAGAAAAAAAAATTCTTGAGTCCCCCCCTGGAGGACCACAAAGTTCCACCGCTACTCGTCAGAGCGCTGCTGAACAGTGATAAAGCTAAACACTGCTATAGGGACTTTATGGCCACTGTGGTTGGCAGGGCAATAAACACGTTGTGTCTGTCTTCTAGGGTCCAGAGGTACTGCATGGTCTATTGTGTCATACATCCACATCAGCTCCACGTCATTCTGTGTTTTCGCAAAAAGTTGATGAAGGGAAGGTAACTGCGTGTCTTCATCCAAAAGTGCCATATTTGGTGTCTTAAGTTACAGCAGACATTATGATCAAATGTCTTCGTTGATTATTGATATAGTTTTTTTAATAATCAGTGAGATATTTAAATCGAGAAATAATAGATAACGTGAAAATACTTAAGAGAATGCGGAACTGATAATTCGTTCATTTTTCACATGCGTACAGTTAGGAGTTTGTCTTTCTATCTGTCTGCATGTCTGCATGTCTGTCTGTCTGTCTGTCTGTCTGTCTGTCTCTCTCTCTCTCTCTCTCTCTCTCTCTCTCTCTCTCTCTCTCTCTCTCTTCCCGTCCCCATCCCGAATAAGAATCAATCTCTACAGATCCTAACATACACAGTCATACACATGCACGCATGTGTATAAGCGCGCATACCTGCACACACACACACACACACACACACACACACACACACACACACACACACACACACGCCCTGTTTAATTATTGGAAAGTGATACATCCTGCGTACAGGAAAACGCGCGTTCGTCAGATGCAAGTTGAGGGCGCGCAAATGACCTGTGCGCGCTTATCGATGTCCCCCCCCCCCCCCCCACCTCAAACTCACCTTCCACCCGAATCCTTCCTGTCCCTCTCCCACCCCAATATTCCCTCACCCCACCCCATCCCACCCCACCCCCATACTATCCCCTACCCTCTGTCCATTAAAAAAAAAAAAAAAAAAAAAAAGGTGTCGGAGAACCCCTAAAACTGAAATAAGCAAAAAATAAACCCAAACGGAGGCCTAGCCTACAATAACAGCTCGCGCAGCGCGAGAGACGAGACGGGGGGAGTGACGGGGCTAGGGGGAGGAGGAGGGAAGGGGGGGCTAGAGTTAGAGAGAGAGAGAGGGAGGGAGGCGGAAGGGGGGAGAACTGGAGGAGGTAGGTCGCGCTGTTCCCTTGTCCTTTCATGAACTGTGCAGTAAGGGCAACTCTAAGGGGGGGGGGGGGGGGAGGGCTGGTGGGGGGAGGGGAGTTGGGGGGGGGAAATGGAGAGGGGCGGGGAGTAGGATGGGGCGGAGGGGGAGGGGAGAGGAG
>CM065718.1:7342302-7344802 GCA_033310375.1 Conus canariensis | reverse complement strand
GGATAGATGAATGGATGGGTGGATGGATGATGGATGGATAGACAGGTAGATAGATAGATAGATAGAAAGACAGATTGATGGGTCGATAGATAGATGGATATGGATGGATAGATAGATGGACAGGTAGATAGATAGATAGGTAGATGGATGGATGGGTGGATAGATAGATGATGGATGGATGGATGGATGGACAGATAGATAAATAGATAGACAGACAGATAAGTAGGAATGGATAGATAGATAAATAGATACATAGACAGATAGATAGATTGATAGATGGATGGATGGATGGATAGATAGATAGATAGATAGATAGATAGATAGATAGATAGATAGATAGATAGATAGATAATAGGTAGATTGATGGATGGATGGACAGGTAGATAGATAGGTAGATAGATAGATACATACATACATACATACATAAGTAGGTAGATGGACGGTTGGATAGGTAGATAGATAGTAGATAGGTAGAGATATAGATAGAGATACATACATACATACATACATACATACATACATACATACATACATACATAAAACAAAAAAATCTTTGGGTCTATGCTTCTGAATACAACAAAAAACAACAACTACTATGACTACGCAGTAACAACAACACACCAAAAAGATGCCAGAGAAGTCACAGTTAATCCCCGGAAGTCCGAAAGGTCAGCTGTCTGGCATGACCCGTCACATACGGTCTTCTGGTATGATGGATAGCCCCATCCGTCACACACGGTCTTCTGGTATGATAGATAGCCCCATCCGTCACACACGGTCTTCTGGTATGATAGATAGCCCCACCCGTCACTCACGGTCTTCTGGTATGATAGATAGCCCCACCCGTCACACACGGTCTTCTGGTATGATAGATAGCCCCACCCGTCACACATGGTCTTCTGGTATGATGGATAGCCCCACCCGTCACACATGGTCTTCTGGTATGATGGATAGCCCCACCCGTCACACACGGTCTTCTGGTATGATGGATAGCCCCACCCGTCACACACGGTCTTCTGGTATGATGGATAGCCCCACCCGTCACACACGGTCTACTGGTATGATGGATAGCCCCACCCGTCACACACGGTCTTCTGGTATGATGGATAGCCCCACCCGTCACACACGGTCTTCTGGTATGATGGATAGCCCCACCCGTCACACACGGTCTTCTGGTATGATGGATAGCCCCACCCGTCACACACGGTCTTCTGGTATGATGGATAGCCCCACCCGTCACACACGGTCTTCTGGTATGATAGATAGCCCCACCCGTCACACACGGTCTTCTGGTATGATGGATAGCCCCACCCGTCACACACGGTCTTCTGGTATGATGGATAGCCCCACCCGTCACACACGGTCTTCTGGTATGATGGATAGCCCCACCCGTCACACACGGTCTTCTGGTATGATGGATAGCCCCACCCGTCACACACGGTCTTCTGGTATGATGGATAGCCCCACCCGTCACACACGGTCTTCTGGTATGATGGATAGCCCCACCCGTCACACACGGTCTTCTGGTATGATGGATAGCCCCACCCGTCACACACGGTCTTCTGGTATGATGGATAGCCCCACCCGTCACACACGGTCTTCTGGTATGATGGATAGCCCCACCCGTCACACACGGTCTTCTGGTATGATGGGTAGCCCCACCCGTCACACACGGTCTTCTGGTATGATGGATAGCCCCACCCGTCACACACGGTCTTCTGGTATGATGGATAGCCCCACCCGTCACACACGGTCTTCTGGTATGATGGATAGCCCCACCCGTCACACACGGTCTTCTGGTATGATGGATACCCGTCACACACGGTCTTCTGGTATGATGGATAGCCCCACCCGTCACACACGGTCTTCTGGTATGATGGATAGCCCCACCCGTCACACACGGTCTTCTCAGGACTAGATGTACCAGAACAAAAGTAGTGGGAGGTGAAGTGAGCAGAAAGGGGTGGGGTGGGGGAACAAAATACAGAGAAGATAAATAGATGGATGGATGGACAGATAGATAGATAGATAGATAGATAGATGGATGGATGGATGGATGGATGGATGGATAGATGGATGGATTGGTAGTTAGGCAGATAGGCAGTCAGATCTCTCTCTATCTCATTGATTCTTCTCCTCTCTCTCCTCTCTCTCTCTCTCTCTCTCCTCTCTCTCTCTCTCTCTCTCTCTCTCTCTGTATGTGTCACACACATACACACATGTGCGCGCATGCACGCACCTATCTCTCTGTCTGTCTGTCTGTCTGTCTGTCTGTCTGTCTGTCTGTCTATGTATGTATGTATGTATGTATGTATCTGTCTGTCTGTCTGTCTCTCCTCTGTATGTATGTCTGTGTGTGTGCGCGTGCGCGTGCGCGCGCGCGCGCGCGCGCGCGCGTGTGTGTGTGTGTGTGTGTGTGTGTGTGTGTGTGTGTGTGTGTGTGTGACACAGATAGACAGATAGAGACAGAGACAGACTGCCAACCAGCCAGCCAGCCAGA
>CM065718.1:7314802-7317302 GCA_033310375.1 Conus canariensis | reverse complement strand
ACCAGTACCGCTCTGTTCACCTCGTGCGCGCCATTTCCTAGTGCAGAGCTTGGTTTCAAGTAAAATCTCCCCGGCTTCATGGAAACCAGTGTTCCTTCTCTTTCCCAAACCCTAGTATCTCTACTACAGAGGAATCGTCCTGCAAAAGTCCCTGGCTTCGTCATAGTCAGTGCCTTACCTTTCCCTTACTGTCCCTTGTACAAAGAGATCTTCGTGCAGATGTTCCTGAATTTATGGAAACCAGTGTTCCTTCTCTTTCCCAAACCCTAGTATCTCTAATACAGAGGAATCTTCCTGCCAAAGTCCCTGGCATCGTCATAGTCAGTGCCCCCTCCTCCCCCCCCCCCCCCCCCCCCCGCCCGTCACCCCCTCCCCCACACACACACCTTACTATCTCTTGTACAGAGAAATCTTCGAGCGAATTTTCCTGGCTGCGCACACACTGAGTGCCCCTACCTAGTCCCACCCCAAGCTCGTTTCTTTAGTAGACAGGAATCTTCCAGTAAATATTCATGGCTTCGATCCAACCCGTGGTTGACTTTAACGCGGTGACAGCCCTGATTTGGCCCTTTGCGGTCGGCTGGGCTATAAGCAGCATTAAGCTTACCTACCTCCGCGCTAGTTCTCCGTTCCACACTTGAACTTTTTTGCCCTAGTACCAAGGATTTTACTAGAAAAAGCCTCCGGTTTTACCATCTCTAGTGGTCCGTCTCCCCACCCTACTCAAGTCATCCCTAGCTCGTCATCTCTAGTATATATAATAGAAAAAATGTGCAGGCAAATATCCCTGGTTTGGCCCTTTTCATAACACTGATATCATTATCCACAGCATAGAAGAATTTATCAGCAACTGTCCCTGGGTTTACTAGCACCAACCCCCGTCCCCACACTCCCTCCCTCTCATCCATAGTTCAGGGATATATTAAGCAGCAAGTATCCCCGGTTTAGCCCGCCTATATCCCTCATCTCACATCAGTCCAGTCATCTCAGACACAGAAGGGAAAAAAATACATCTCATATATTATTTCACCTTTCTCCTACGTGCCCATCCGAAAGATAAAGAAGAAATATACAAGTGCATAATCAGAACATGAAGCACTGGATCTGAAAGAATGACTTTCTTTCAGCAAAATTTAGACGGAGAGGGGGTTAGTTACCGCCAAGAACATTGACAAACAAAGCACAGGACATGTATTCGGCACCCTAATAAAACGTTTCCGTCTGGCGGCCATTTTATTTGAGTGCCGAACAGATGGAAAGATAAGTGACTCTTCGTTCTTTGTTCGTACTGTCCTAAATGTTAAATGTGATCTGTTTTTGCCTGAAGAAGACCCAAGAGGTCGAAATGCATCGTGTCTTGTCCTGTACTTTGTTTGTCAATGTCCTTGGCGGTAACTAACCCCCTCTCTTTCTAAATTTTGCTTCATTCTCCGCCCTCAGTCACTCCATTTTGAAACTTTCTTTAAGCAGTTCATTCAAATTCTTGGATAAACATGTGTTAAAAAAATCAACAAAGTAAATACAAACAAAGAAATGATGCGCACACAAGCAAACGAACACGTGGAGAGATATCATCAGCTGAAGCCTAATCCAGCCATTGGCTTAGCATCATAATCAGTAATTCAATAGACAATCATTTTCCACTGTCAAATAGAGATTATAATAGTTCAACTGTGTACTTTTTACTTCTTTTTTCATCACCATGATTGACACCACTCAAAATTCAAGGTTTATTAGCTAATGAATAAACACCATGTTTATTTTTAGTCTTGTCATATCATTCAAGACTCAGGACTGTTAGCCAATAAACTGACAAAGGCTGTTGTTTGGGTTTTGCTTTGTTCCAACACAAAGAAAGCAGTCACTTGGAAAGGGCAGAAATGAGTACAGGCAATGCATATGCATGACACACACACACACACACACACACTCTCTCTCTCTCTCTCTCTCTCTCACACACACACACACACACACACACACACACACACACACTCTCTCTCTCTCTCTCTCTCTCTCTCCACACACACCACACACACACACACACACACACACACACACACACACACACATCCAATACAATAACGCCAATGGACTTTTCATGGCTACTACTGGCCAAGGTCACTGAGGGCGGTTGAGACACGCTGGACACTGGGACACAGTGTGCAGGGACTGGCCGTCTCCATGGCCAATGGCCAACAGAAGCTGTTCTTTAGTGTGCAGGGACTGGCCGTCTCCATGGCCAATGGCCAACAGAAGCTGTTCTTTAGTGTGCAGGGACTGGCCGTCTCCATGGCCAATGGCCAACAGAAGCTGTTCTTTAGTGTGCAGGGACTGGCCGTCTCCATGGCCAATGGCCAGAAGCTGTTCTTCAGACGGTTTGCTTTATTCCCTTAAAACAGCGAGATCTTCTGCCAGAAGGGGAAATAAAGTTGAAAAACAGATGATTCACTGCCTGGGTGTGTGCTTTCAGATACGATGGATTTCCTTGCGTCTTACGCAC
>CM065718.1:7297302-7302302 GCA_033310375.1 Conus canariensis | reverse complement strand
CACATTGGACAAGATCAGGGGTGAGGAGACTGAAGACTGGACAGGGAAACGTGACAGACGGTGACCGTGATACAAGATAGCAGATTCCAGACTTTGTCAGCAGTTCTGTAACACTCAGAACTATATTCCAGATACCTTTCCCTCCACCATAGGAGTCACCATAGAGGACAATCTGGTCATTGGATGTTGTTTTTACTCGTGTTTCAGTCGTTTTTAACAACTCTTATCAACCTTGCAGACTGCTTTTTGAATGGAACCAAAACAGTTCCATAGCTACAGTCTGTTACAGAAGGTACCCTCTCCGCAATCGAACAGCGCCACAGTTTCATCTGTTAAAAAGACACCCTCTCCGCGATCAGACCAACAATATTGGAGGTAGTGTCTGCTGAAGACGACCCCCCACCCCCTCCACAACCTGACAGGGCCAGAGCTACAGTCTTAAAGAATGTATACTCTTTTCACAATCAGAAATATAGTACCAGAGCTTTAGTCTGTTAGAGAAGATGCCCTCTTCATACCCAGACACATGGCAAGAGCTACAGTTTTAAACCCTTTAACCTTTTCCTTGAAGAAGTCTTAAAGAGCTGTGTGTATTAGTTTGTATCAGTTGTCGGATGTTCCAGAACAAAGACGAGTGATTCTTTTTTCTTTCTTAGACTTTTTGAATAAGCATTTTGAAAAACGTTTTCTGTAGAACCTGAGTCTTTCAGTAGTATATCACCAAAAACAAAGTGTTACGACAGGTTTGAAATATACTAAAAGCTATATTTCAGTAACGAGCACGTGGTTTGTTCCTTCACTCCTGTGCCTATTAACATGGGTGACTTGCCATAGATTCCGTGGTAAATGATCACATCAGTATTGTCAAGAACACCACAGTTTGCCCCGACAGATGTAGGGCCTGGGACCTTCTAGATGATCTTGCGCACCTATACCAGAAAAACCAAGTCTGGGACCACCAAAATAGCAGGGGCACTTGAACTGCTGAAGGTGGTGTGGACGTTGAGGTCTTCCAGCGTGTCATGGCAATGTGACCCGGTCCTTCCGGTCGTTCTCAAAGGAGGTGAAGGTGTTGGTTGTCAAGGCTCACCAGTCACATCCGTCCACAGCAAGACTCAAGTTCCCTTGAGGTACGCCGTTACAGTTCAAGCTGTTTTTTTTGTTTTGTTTTTTGTTTGTTTGTTTGTTTGTTTTGGGGGAGGGTGTATGCTCTCTTCGTTCTCATTTATTTTAGGCCTCTTGTCTTTCTGTGGTCCTGAGTCAGCATCTCAGACAGGATCTGTTGTGGCACGCCCGACCTGACCTTGCAGATCATAGAGCCCGCCCATCTTCCCTGAGCCTGAGGATCAGGACTTCGATGTTGACAGGGCCACCTCTGTCCAGAACCTCCAAGATGGTCACCTTGTCCTGCTTTCTGACGATGAAAACCCAGCATGCAGCTTCCAGACAGAAACGTTCAAGCTGCATGATCAGCTTCGGTACAACGTTCACGACTGACATCCACAAAGGAGGCTTGTGAGCACACCGGCCTCGTCCAGCGTCACCTTTGACTGACAGCCAGGCCCCCCATGAAGGTTGGTGAAATGACCGGCCTCGTCCAGCGTCACCTTTGACTGACAGCCAGGCCCCCCATGAAGGTTGGTGAAATGATGCAACTGCGACATTTGCCCGAAGGGGGGGCTTAGACGATCGGCCATTTTACAACCGACGGACAGCTCTAATGATATCAATCCCCGGCCTAGATAATCGTCTCTCTTTACAACAGGCGGGCAGCTCTAACAATGCCCATCGTGGGGAAGGTAATGGAACTGGTTGAATCACGCGCGCGCAGCCCGATACATTACACAGACAGACGGTGAAAAACAAGACAAAGGTTCAACGATCTAGTCTCTGATTTAGCCTGTTCTGTTTTTAAATCCCCTTCATCTTCCAATACGAACATAACATCTTTTCCTTATGATGTCTCGCCGTTATCAATTGGCTTTCCATGTCGCATAAGTTGTAACATCCTCTGGTAGTAATTCTGAGCGCCATTCATATTCTTTTGACAGCCATAACACCAGACTCCTTCGCCTTTGACAGCAAACATTCCGACAAATCTTCCTACCAATAACAGGACATTACTATTGTTATTGCCAGGAGAAAAAAAACAAAACAAAACAACAAAAAAAAACTATGGCTGAACAGAATAAGGAAAGAATTCGTTTCAGACCTCTGTGAATTTTAAAAACGACAAAATCTGAATTATAACTAAATTAGTTTGAAAGTTTAGATGACCTCAGGCAGACACTGAATCAAATTTAGAAGAGAAATTAGGATTATTCTGCTGCACAACACCACACACACACACACACACACACACACACACACACACACACACACACACACGACGCGTTTCGACTTCTTTGGTCTTCTTCGGGCAAGATAAACAACATTCAGGACAATGAAAACGAAGAACGAGCAATCAATCACCTATCTTCTCAAACTGGGCGCGAAACGGACAAGGAATCAATTTGAGAAGATAAGTGAATGCCCGTTCTTCGTTGTCATTGTCCTGAATGTTGTTCACCCTGCCTGAACCAGACCAAAGAGATCGAAACGCGTCGTGTTTTCTCTCGTAGTTCGTTTGTCCCTTTTGTTCGGCGGATTAACGATCAACTCTCTTCTAAATTTAGAACTACATTGTTTAAACTTTGTCATTGCTTTGCATCTCTGCCTCGTTTGTATATATCATACCCAATTTACGTCGTGCCACGTGATTCGCTGACTCTCTATAAGCTTCTCTGCGATTGGTAGGAAGAAGTGCCGGTATTCACCGTTGGCTATCCAATAGCGAGCTGACAGCTAACACTCGCCACCCCCTGGTACATTCTGCAGAGCAGCGAGCAGCGAGCATGTGAGTTGCCACGTTTGTCTTGGCACTTGCTGCCACCTTCGTGGGTCTCTGTCTGGAACTTCCAGGTCTGTCTACCATTGGTGAGATGGTTGCACGTGTGGCCGTTTCCAGTCTCTCGCCATAGAGGCAGCCACGTTCCGTCTTCGGGGAATGTGTCTAAAACAAGACACCCGTGTCAGCATGTTGTTTACTATTGTTAGTGGTGGTGGTGGTGGTATTTAGTGGTGGTGGTGGTAGTTGTGCGTGTGTTGAGTGTGTGTGTGTGTGTGTGTGTGTGTGTGTGTGTGTGTGTGTGTGTGTGTGTGTGTGTGTGCCTCTGTGTGTGTGAGAGAGAGAGAGGGGGGGTAAAGAGAGAGAGAGAGAGGAGAGAGAGCGAGAGAGAGAGAGAGGGAGAGAGAGAGAGAGAGAGAGAGAGGGAGAGAGAGAGAGAGAGAGAGAGAGAAATCAGAGAAAGAGGGAGAGTGACCCCTGATTTTGTAACATGAGGCGCAGTATCGACACGTATCCAGTCTGACGATCTCTTCACACAGCGAAACGGTAAACGCCTGCACGGTCAGGACTGGAGACACACGTGTGTCGCTGCCTCCGTTCTCTTTGCGGGGTGAGGACAATGTTCTGTTGGGCACATTCTGTGGAGATTACAATCTGTCGCCGCTCGTCCACCTCTCACTTGCTCACACACATACTCTCTCTCTCTCTCTCTCTCTCTCTCTCTCTCTCCTCTCTCTCTCTCTCTCTCTCTCTCTCTCCCCTCACTTTCTCTATCCTTCTCTCTGCTCACTTGCAGCCCAGCTTGTACAGAGGACACATCTACTGTGCCTGGAAATACAGCGAAATCTGAAAGACGCCCTGTTTCTCCCTAGCTTCTTCTCTTCCCCTCTTCTCCTCCCTACCCCCGTATCCCTCATCTCCCCACCCTTCCCTCAGCCTCTCTCTCTCTCTTTCTCCCTCACTCTCTCTCTCTCCCTCCCTCTCTCTCTCTCTCTCTCCCTCCTTCCCTCTTTCTCTCCATCCCTCGCTCCCTCTTCTCTCTCACCTCTCTCTCTCTCTCTCTCTCCTCTCTCTCTCCTCTTCTTTTTCTTCTTCTTCTTCTTCTTCCCTCTCCCTCCCCCCCCTCTCTCTCTCAGTGTCACATCCCAGACTGTATACAATGCAGGATGTATCAAAAGTTTTTTTTTTTTTTTTTTTTCAAACACACTTTTCAACCTTGTTTTTGATCCGTTTATCTTGATAAGTCCACAGTTAGTAAATACAAAATAATGAAGGGGGAAAAATTAATGTTTTTGGAATTCGTATGTTAAGCTGTTTACACCATGAAAAGATAAACGAACAGTAGAACGTTTATAAGAATGGAAGAAAGAAGGGAAGAAAGAAAGAAAGAAAAAAGAAAGAAAGAAAGGAGTGAAAGGAATGAAGGAAAGACGGAAGAAGAAGAAGAAGAGGAAGAAGAAGAAGAAGAAGAAGAAGAAGAAGAAGAAGAAGAAGAAGAAGAAGAAGAAGAGAGAGAGAGAGAGAGAGAGAGAGAGAGGAGAGAGAGACAGACAGACAGACAGACAGACAGACAGACAGACAGACAGACAGACAGACAGAAAAAAAGAAAAAAAAGCAAGCAAGAAAGAAGGAAACCCATGTCCATTCACATAGACACATATATAATATTAGCCCATGATGTTCGTTACTAACTTCACCCTTTCGCCGACAGCCGTGTTGGGGATTCAGTATTTCTCAGCTGCAGCTGCTTTCCCAGTTACTCTTTCCAAACGCCTGTAACTTCATCTCTTTGGAAGCCATGCTCGCGCCGCGTGCAGCACGATTGAGCATTACGGTTGTCGTTCCTGTTCTTCCAACATCTTCTTAAAAAGTAATGATAAACAAATAGATAAATGAGTGAAAGGATACCCAAAATCAACGAACAATAAACAAATAATAAATACATAAATGAATGAATTAATAAATGAATAGCTAGCGGTCTTACAATAAGCCTGACTCGAGTTGGGGGCAAACAGCAACCATCAATACTGGATCTTACTATGCCACTTTGAAATCTCGGCTCTCAAAGGGTTAAATCAAAGGTTTTCCCCCCAAATCCCCCCCCCCCCCCCAC
>CM065718.1:7284802-7292302 GCA_033310375.1 Conus canariensis | reverse complement strand
TCACCCCCTACTCCACCACCACCATCACCACCCTCATTCCGTCTATCTAACCCCTCCCCCTTCTTTCCCGCTTCTCCTACCTCCATCGCACAAAAAAAAAAGAAAAAAAAGAAGAAGTACCCGACCGTTCCGGCTCCCTTCGGATTTTTTTTTCTCTCTCCTACCCCCCCACCTCCCCCTCTCTCTCTCTCTCTCTCTTTCTCTCTCTCTCTCTACATTCCAGTGTTGGGGCGACAGATACCAGACGTAGACGCTCCCAGCCACACACACACACACACACACACACACACACACACACATCCTAACCCCCCTCTTTCCCCTCCTGTTTTACTGTCTTTCCCCCCACACCATCTATTTCTTCCCAAAACGCAAAGCCAGCCTTTTGGTGTGAAACGGTGAGGGAGGACGAAAAGACGGTGTGCCATGTTGTTTCACACACAACACACACACGCACACGCACACACACACACACGAGAGAGACAGAGAGAAGAGAAGAGAGAGAGAGAGAGAGAGAGAGATTCCTTGCTTCACGCATCTCACCTTTTCCATCGTCCAAATTGCTTGTAATACTTTGGTAAAAAATCATGACCGCAACAGTTGTACCAAAATCTTGTTAAAGTTTTAATTTTTTCCCCCCATCACAATTCCTGGGGACGAACTCAACGGGGTACGCGAAATTACCCAGTAAAGTACAAGTACAGCCTTCAGAAAGGACGATGAGATGGGTGGGAAGCGAGTGGAGGGAAGGGGGGGGGGGGGAGAGAGAGAAAAAAAAGGACGGTTTAGAGGTTGGGAGGGGAGGGGGAGAAGAAGGTAGGGGGAAGGAAGGTGGTGGCAACGAGACTCGTCAAGCCGTAAGGTTTACATCACACTACGTACGTAGTCTGGCAAGCCCATATTTGACGCCCTGTTTGTTCAAGAGAGCGTGGCCTTGGTTACACCATCACAGAGAACGAGAGGAGGTATTGACCTGGCCGCTGAGGTCTGTCTGTCTGGCCGCCACCACAGAGAAGAGAGAGAGAGAGAGAGAGAGCAAGGTCACACTGTCTGTCTATACCAGCGCGAGCACGCCGAGGCCCTGTCAGGGTGAACTCAACACAGCAAAACGATTTTTTCCCCCGTCCACCTTTCCTCTCCGTGCTCTCTCTCTCTCCCGTCCCTTCCCACCTCCCTCCCCACTCCGGTCTGGGCGTCCTCCGCCCCAAATAGCCGCGGCGGCCGTTGAAAGACCCCGCAGACGTACTGTTCTGTTCGACTGGGCGACCGTTGGCGGCCGTCTGTCGATGAGACACTTGTCCCTGATCAATAGAACGAGTTCTTTCAGCTCGGTGTGAGTGGCTTTTTTGTGCGTGGTAGCAGACGACATTTGCGCGCGCGGGCTGAATGGAAGGGTTTGTACTTTGTGGCTGCGCGCCAGTTCTTGCTGAGATGGTCGTTAAAAATGTGTAGCTTCATTCCTCGCTTGGGTTTCGGTCTGGTCAACCGCTGAGGGTGTCACGTTGTTGGTGACTGGTGGGAGAGGTCGGGAGGGGTGGGGGGGGGGGGGGGATGGACATTGGGCAGACAGAGCTGGTACCCCGATCGGGCTTCAAGACGTTGACGGGTTGATTGTTTAGTGGACACGTGGCTGGTTTGGTTTGGTTGTTTGGAGAATAACTTCATGCCTTGGTTTCAGCTGAATAGCATAATATTGCTGAGTCTGAACTATAAATCTTTCGCTTGTAGATCAGTTTTTGTCAGTTTCCTCTTTATGATCATCCGCCGTGAACGGTTCATCCACCATGACAGGTTTAAATCACACAAACGTACACACAAATATTTCAGGATTGTTTATGTGATAGTTCTTGTTTGGCAGTCGGCCGTAAAATCAAACGTGAATTCATGCGTGAACGTGTCCACCATTCTGGTTAATTACATGAAAAATGGTTTCCAAACCGTTTTCATTTAAACAAAATTGCACTCAGATGCGACTTGAAAGTTTGTTTCTTATTCCAGTCCGCTGGCATCGAAATCGTATGGTTTGGGAGTCTTGGCACCCATTTGCAATAAACAACTAAAGCCACTCGTTGAATTTGGTGAATCTCGGTTTACACCATTTTCATAGGATACTGGTACTGTTTGATGTATGTGAGAGACCATATCATACAGACTGAATATGTCTGCTCGTGGGCGTGTGAGTGACTCAATCCATGTCAAATCTTACTCACCACGCTCATTGACTTGACGCACTGCACTTGAATCAACCCTCCTCGTCTGCTACAGTAACAACCGTCAGAGAAACTTGCACTGTCCATTTCATAGAATTCATTCCCTGTTCCCCAACTTCCACATTGATAAAACCAGGCACTCTGTCATCAGCCTGTCTGTTGTCTATCATCCGACTTATTCCCCAAAAACCTGCCTTCTCAGCAGTTGCACACCATCCAACTTCCACCCTGAAAACTTGATTTCAGGGCGATTTTCCTTGGACTCTTGTCTGATTCTTTCTGTTCACTGACGATCTCCCAAGGACTCTTGTCATGATCTTTCTGTTCACTGACGATCTCCCAAGGACTCTTGTCATGATCTTTCTGTTCACTGACGATCTCCCAAGGACTCTTGTCATGATCTTTCTGTTCACTGACGATCTCCCAAGGACTCTTGTCATGATCTTTCTGTTCACTGACGATGTCCCAAATTCCACCCGAAACCTTTGCACTCTTATCATCTTGCTTATTTATCGATCCAGCTTCCACGTGGGGAAAAAAAAAAAAAAAAAAAACTTGCACGCTGCCGCCTTTCTATTTACTCTCGGTCAACAGGCTTCCACCAGGAAAACCTGGACTTCATGGACTCGTCTCTGTTCAGTATCTGTCACACAACTTCCATTAGCAAAGTGCAGACTTTACAATCTTCTTCTGTCTGTTTAGTGCCCGTCACAAACCTGAATGTAAGGCTGTTCTCAGAAACGTGTGGTGTCAGGGTCACTCAAATGAGAGACTCTTGCCTTTTTTTTTCTTAAGTTCCCGTGTAATTGTCATCTAAGTTACTTCTGTGTGTCTATTCAATGAAGAAAATTAAAGAATTTAACGGACGTTTGTTTGTTCGTTTGGTTTGGCAGGAAATTGAACGTTAATACAAAAAGTAAACGCAACATGATGTTTTGATGAAAAAAAACAACACACAAACAAACCAAGAACAACGCAACAGCTGTCAGTGTTTTTCGTATATACAGACGTATCAATTATCAGTAATGGCTGCGACAATATGCACACAGACATATCAAATATCTATCATGGTTAAGACTACTGATTTTCATTTCTTGTTTCAATGTTGACTGATCCTTGCGCAAACTGATTAATATTCTTGGGAACGCTTTTCAACACGTGTTCAAGAGGAAAACACACAACAACACTGGGAACGATTCATTCCAAATGCACTACAGTTTAAAGCACACAACACACTGGGAACGATTCATTCCAAATGCACTACAGTTTAAAGCACACAACAACACTGGGAACGATTCATTCCAAATGCACTACAGTTTAAAGCACACAACACACATGGGAACGATTCATTCCAAATGCACTACAGTTTAAAGCACACAACAACACTGGGAACGATTCATTCCAAATGCACTACAGTTTAAAGCACACAACAACACTGGGAACGATATCAGTTTCCCAAAATGCGCACTACAGTTTAAAGCACACAACAACACTGGGAACGATTCATTCCAAATGCACTACAGTTTAAAGCACACAACAACACTGGGAACGATTCATTCCAAATGCACTACAGTTTCTGTCGTTGTTTATAAAATCGCAGCTTTGTGACGTAGCATCATTTTTTCGGCAGCGGATTTCAGCGATGCGGATCGTCCACGAACCATGTAGTTTACATAATGATAGGATTGTGTGTGTGTGTGTGTGTGTGTGTGTGTGTGTGTGTGTGTGTGTGTGTGTGTGTTCCATCGTGTTTCTCTCTCTTCCGATAATGCAGATCGTACAAGACCCATACTCGTCAAATAGTCCTCGAGAGTTTATTCCTTAACCGACAACACGGGTCACTCACGACCCACATACACTGTGCGCTGCCGTGGACTTTGGAAGCATGGCAAAGATGAAATAAGACACCGGTGTATTCCGTTACCTGAATCACTGGACCCAGTTCTAGACCCAGGCCGCTGAACCATGGTGTGGGAAATCTCTGGCACATAAGCATTTCCCTGCTACTCTCTCCTCTCTCTCTCTCTCTCTCTCTGAGTAAAATCCAGAACTTCCATCTTTGTCTTTCACGTACTTAGGTGACGTCACGATGGTGACATTTGTCTGGGACTGGACAACTCGTTGTTAGTGTACCGATCTCTGTAGCCACTCTTCAGTTGTTTTATCGTGTGTAGCCTAATAACCGAAAGTGACTGGACAACTCGTTGTTAGTGTACCGATGTCTGTAGCCACTCTTCAGTTGTTTTACCGTGTGTAGCCTAATAACCGTAAGTGACTGGGCAACTCGTTGTTAGTGTACCGATCTCTGTAGCCACTCTTCAGTTGTTTTATCGTGTGTAGCCTAATAACCGTAAGTGACTGGTCAACTCGTTGTTAGTGTGCTGATCTCTGTAGCCACTCTTCAGTTTTATCGTGTGTAGCCTAATAACCGTTAAGTGACTGGCAACTCGTTGTTAGTGTACTGATCTCTGTAGCCACTCTTCAGTTGTTTTGTCGTGTGTGGCCTAATAACCGTAAAAAGGGCGTTGCCATATTCATGAAAAGAAGAAAATGACTTTTAAGCCCGCTTTGTACGTGTAACAGGCGATGCTCGGAAGCCTGCAAGGGAGACAATCTGTGTTAGAATTCGCGTTCAGCAGAGTGACTTCGCCTTTTTCATGGGACAGATGTCGCTGGTGGGCAGGCCCAAAGCACCCCCCCCCCCCCCCCCCCCTCCCACATCAGTCAGCTGAATAGTTCGATCAGAGAGATATACTGCCAAACCACGACCTCTAGAAAAGAGATAACTCTGTTTGCAACACAAAGACATGCGATATCTTCCCCCTCCCCCCCCCCTTCCCCTCCCCCCCCCCCCCCCCCCCCGAAAGAAGTCTATTTGCCTCATAAGTCAGCTTAACAGGTTAATCCGAGAGAAAAAAAAAAGAAGCCAAAATATAGGTGTGAATCGGTTGCGCCAACAGTGCAGACACTGAGTCTCATACAATTCCACCTCACTTTTTATAATCGATCGATTCAGCTCTACATGTCTCGGGTTTGATGTGACGTTTGTTTACCAAATGACGCATGCACAAATTGCGTAATGATCCTGACCCATAAACTGAGAAAAGGTAACTGTATTTGCAATGGAAAGACAGGCGTTATCTTCCCTTGATCGTTTTCCGGAACAGATCTGTTTCGCGAGTCTTTCCTGTTTCTCAAACTTCGGTTGTTTGTTTGTTTTGGTCTTTTGTTTCGATCTGCTGGTCTCACATGTCACGGAAAGAGCGCATGGCTCTGAGAGTAATCCACACACACACACACACACACACACACACACACACACACACACACACACACACACACACACCGTTTTTGAACCCTTGGTGGTGAGAATACTTCGGAATTGTAGACTGTGGTATATCTCTATTTGATGCCAAGGGAGCACAGACACAATCAGCCGTGCCTCCCAGAGGAGTCCGATCCAGCGGACGAAAAGCCTCCTCGGAGCAGGCAATGCGAATAGTTCTGTCTTCAAAATGGGTTACGACAATCCCCATAGGTTACTAGTGAATGACTTCATATTTATATTTCCCTGACTTTTCATTCTCGTTTTCTTTGTATAATTAACACACACCACACACACACACACACACACACACACACACACACACATATATATAATATATATATTATATATATATATATATATATATATATATTATGTGTGTGTGTGTGTGTGTGGTGTTGTGGGGGGGGGGGGGGGGGGGGGGAGAAAGAGAAGAGAGAGAAAGAGAAGAGAAGAGAGAGAGAGAGAGATGATAACGACAAAATTCAGACAACCTAGTCTTTGATTCAACTTCTTCCCATTTGCATTCCACGCCATCTTTGATGCAAATAAGACGAGTGTTCTCTTTTAAAGTCTGGAGGTTGAAAAGGAAATCTTGTCTGATTATGCTCGGCCATCATCCTCGCCCTCTCCCTGGCCAATCCTCCCCCCCCCCCCCTTTCCACCTGCTCTCTTGCCATACACCAGAAATGGCATCACGGCATGGCCCAGTTATTTGAGGATGAAGGTGCCTGAATTCTCACTCTCAAAAGGCAAAAGGAAGCAGAAAAAAAAAAACACAGATAAAAATCTGGCACTTCCACCTTCTCAACATTTCTACCCTTTGGTCCAAGATGCATCTCTCCGAGGCCTCATTGAAGAAGCAGTGCTGTGAAGAAGAACCAGAGCCGTGAGAGAAAGAGGTGGACAGACGACGCTATGGGGGTGGAGGACGGAAGGGGGTGGAGGGAGTGGGGAAGGGGGGGGGGATATAGTTTTTGCCTCAACCCGGACGCTTGATCACAAGCTGCACACCCAAAATTAATGCACCAAGGCCTTGCTTTTAAAAGGAATCGTGTCATTAGTGACTGGCGCAATTAGACTGTTTTTGGGAATTTTGTTGTTGTGTGTGTCTGAAAGTAGACTCTCCTCATTTTCTTTCGTATGGCTATCAAGGTATATAAGCCAGGTGGTACCAAGCAGACAATCAAAATCAAACGAATGGGACTTTTTTTTTGGGGGGGGGGGGGGGGGTTCCAGCTGGCGCAAAGATAGGCTCACGGGTAGAGTGCAAAGACCTGAAATGTGACGTCAGCTAACGGGTAAAAGGTCATAATATATTTGAAGACTGTGATTTCATCGGTGAAAATCCCCCCCCCCCCCCCCCCCCCCCCCCCCCCCCCATAACAAGGGAAACGATTGGTGGGGAGTTGTTCTTTTGATCAATATTCAGTCTAACATTAAACGCTGGCTCAGACGTATGGCAGCCTCAAAACTCTTAAGTGGATTATATAGTGCTTTAGTGCAAAATTCTAATTGTGGTGTGTAGCCACACAACCATCAGAGGGAAGACAACTGGTGCAGCTTCCATCATGGCAGTACGCATGCGTCACTGCTGGATTCCCAACACTGACTCACGAGGCCCCTTTCGGCCTTATCAGTCAAACTATGAGGGAATCTGACCCAATGATCACACATTATAGGACTGATATTGTAACGTGAACTTTTGTTCTGTTTACTTCTTGAGACTCGCCTCCAGTGTGTGTGTGTGTGTGTGTGTGTGTGTGTGTGTGTGTGTGTGTGTGTGTGTGTGTAAAAGGCAAACAGTGAGGCGATCAGGTAATCCACGTCTCAATAAAATGGGACGATTTGAAAAACGTGTGTGTGTGTGTGTGTGTGTGTGTGTGTGTGTGTGTGTGTGTGTGTGTGTGTGTGTTTAAATTAATTTATTGAGTCACTTTGATAATGTTAAGGTGTTTAAGCTCATAT
>CM065718.1:7259802-7279802 GCA_033310375.1 Conus canariensis | reverse complement strand
GTGTGTGTGTGTGTGTGTGGTGTGTGTGTGTGTGTGTGTGTGTGTGTGTGCGTGCGCGCGCGTGCGTGCGTGTGTGCGTGTGCGAGTGTGTGTATGTGTGTGTGCGTGCGTGCGTGCGCGCGCGCGCGCGCGCGCGCGTGTGTGTGTGTGTGTGTGTGTGTGTGTGTTGATTCAATTATTGAATTAACAGCACAAATTTAGAGACTAAAATCTCCTTGCAAATATCTTCTATCTCCGACCCCCACCTCCCAGTTGTCCCCCCCCCCCACTCCCCTCGCATCCTCCTACCTTCCCGCTTCGCTCGACACCCCCAACCCCACACCTAATTTGCGCACCCTCCCCCCCCCCCCAGGTTCCCCTTCCCCTTGTCACCACACTTCCACCACCGCCTTCAATCTTATCGATTCCAAGTTTCTAACCTGCCCCCCCCCCCCCCTCCCCCCATTCCTCCTTATACCAGTCCCTTTTCCACCCCTCCCACGACTCACCCGTGTCTCCGTAACTATGGTATCTCTCTACACATGCAAGGTATCCCACAAAAGACACGTACATGTGATGACAAGAAGAGAGAACACCTGGCACCCATTCAACCCTGACAAAGGGTTGTGGACATTGTTATGGAAAATTGGCTACGTTCATACTGTGGAGAAATAGTTGCGACATACAACTTTGAAATATGCGTGTGACACTTCAGAACTATAAGCTGAGAGACGACAGCGAAAAGTGCGTTAAGTGTTGTTGTGCCTCGTATAATTAAGCGTCACAGAAGTGACGAAATACTCACTATGATGTTTGTAACCGCTCTCAAAGCCGAACCTGGACCTGTGTTCCTCCGAAAATCTTCTTGAGATCAGAACAACCACAGAATCAGGGTACTTATATTGTTGCGCCAAAATGACCATGACGAGTTTTAATGACGTCACTACCAGTGTTTTACGTCATGAGTGTACCTGTCACTATACATGAGAATTCCGCAGGAAAGGGCGCAGGAGAGGGAGTGGGGGTGGGATGAGGGAAGGGATGGTGTGTCTGTGTGTGTGTGTGTGTGTAAAACAGGGAAAATATGTAACAATCCTAATGTCACCGATCGGCAGTACTAAACCAGTATGTCCATGTGGTAAGAGTAGTGGTGGTTCAAGATAGAGAGCGTGTGCGCGTATGCGTGTGTGTGTGTGTGTGTGTGTGTGTGTGCGCGCGCGCGCTCGCGCGTATGTGAGGTTGGGGTTTAGTTAGCTAGAGTTAGGTTAAGTTCCTCAGGGTTAGGTAGAAAGATAGGCTAGGTAGGAGGCTGGGAAATAGGACATACAGTATTCTTTCATTCCAGTCTTCACTTATTGAAGGAATGGAATGGAAGCGGGAGGTTGGTTTCGTTCCCGATTGTTACCCTCTTGTTACTTTGGTTCTACACCAGAGAAGGCGGGGCAGGATATCGGCTGTTGTTGTGTTGTCAAGTCTGTGAGTTGTTGTGGTAAATTGTCGTGTTGTTGCACGAGCAACAACTAGTCCGTTGGTCAGGCGTGTCAGCTCTGCGGAGGGATACACTGCTCTGACCAATCGTTGTTTTGTGTGGTGAGTAGAGTTCGCTTGATTCCGACCAGGGCGGAATGCGTTGGGGTAGCTTCACTTCGGTCCCTGGTGTTCGTCGGAGTGGACGTACTCCTTGTAGGTGCGGCGGCAGCGCCGTTAGTTTTTGAAGAGTGACTTCAAGTCATAGTTAGGGCCAGGTCCTCGTCGGGTTTGGGTGCCCTTGGCCTGTGCTGAGTCGGTGTCGTCCTTGTTGGCAGCCACTGTCAGCCAGTTGCAGAACTGGTGTGGTTGATCGTCTGTATGTCCAGGTTGGTGATCTGTTAGGTTCGTTGTGTTGTAGTTCGTCGTGTTGTCTTGTATTATGGCGAGTTGTACTGTAGTCTCATGTTGCGATTAGTTGTATTATGTTCGTTGCGTATACTGGTTGTCTGGTATGATGTCGTCTTGGTTCCGCGATTGAAATTTGTTGTCAGCCGGTTTGAGTTGTCACTCTTTCCTGTATATTTTTGTAAGTTATGTACATAGTGGTTCCTGAGTTCGATTTTCTCAGGACAGTTTGGCTAGACAATGTGGGTTCAATATAATGACCGTTGATGGACGGTGATGTAGATGTTGTTTGTGGTTAGTCTATGTTAATTGCCGTGGGTTTCAATGAGAAGGTAATACGAGGTTGCTTTTTGTTGAGGATCATAATGTGAGTCAGGTGCGGATGTGTCTGCGTGAATCATAAAGGGATTGTGCTCAATTTCAGTCGTAAATAGTAATAGTTCGTTGAAACTGATTTACGATTTCGCAGTTGACCTGCGCAGCATTGGAATCGGTTAACTGTGTAGTAAGGCCAAGGCCAATTTGTGGTCGAGTGGTTTATACTGGGGTACGGTCGTAACCATTCAACTTATATTGGTGTCTTTTCACTTTCGTTACGAGTCAGGGTTCTCGACGCGGGTGTCGTGCGCGTGCGGACTGTATCTGTGACGTTCGCATTTGGTACAGGACAGTGAGTCCATATGGTTAGAAGTTTTGTAAGAAAGTGACAATCGTCACACGTGCAGGGATGTATGTATTTGTGACAGAACGGGTTGGAGAAAGATATCTTAGGTTGTGGGGAGGCAACCCAGTTATGAATTTTAGTAAGCAGAAAGAAGGGAAAGGTAAAGTTAAGGCGAGTAGCTTAGCAGTCGATAGGATAAAAACGGATGATGTGCAGCAGGTAATATTGTATGAAGTGTGGTTGTGTTGGCATAACAAGGATTAACCACTGGGTTATCTGACAAGAGATGACATGGGAGTGAGGTGCTGGATGGAAATTTTGGCGAACAAATCATGTTGTTTTTGATATATGATTATAATTGACAGGGCAAAGAGGGGTAATAATGTAAGGATTGTGGCTGCGAGCCGATTCTCTTGTGTGAACATGCTGGAACTGTGAACCGCTAAAAATTGATGTTTTTTTTTTTTTTCTGAGAGATGTGTATTACTACTGGTTATTGTGTGGAGACATTTCCTTGTGAAATTGGCCATTTCCTAGATTATTTAGTATGTCCTAAGGGGCCCGTGGAGTCCGTGTTGGATCGCTTAGATTGGTTTATTTCTCCGAGAATTGGGTGTGATTCATAATTTCATATGTAATAACGTGGATTGGCTCAGGGAGAGTATTGTTTTACCGCTGTTGTAAGGGTTGGCAGGAAATGGTCTGATAACCCCAAAGTGAGTAATGGGTTGGGGGATGTATTCGAAATTCAAGGGGTCACTCTCATGCCCGAGTGGGAAGTAGGCAAGGGAGATGGAGAGTTAAAGCTTTACCAAGTAGCCTATGTGCCTTGATGACTCGGGTAGTAGCAACATTACAGTAGTGGCCTACAGTTGTGTCAGCAGGTATCCTGCTCCGTCCTGAGGCTGGGGCCAGACCACCGCAGTCTACTGCCGCGTGCCGGCAGGTGAGCGGCGCTTTCCAGTACCTGTTGTTTTCCCGGGAGAGGGAGACCACCCAGGCCGTCTGCCTTCTGTGGGGCAGCTTTCCTCCGGCTACCGGTACTCTTCCGGGAGTTCTCCGGCACTGGTTCCTCGTCCCTGTTCAGGCGTCCTGTGAGAGGGCGCTGCACCAGCCTTTTTCACCCTTGGTGTCCGGCGGGGCCTTCAGAGGAGGAGGCGTCCTACGAGCCCCGGACCCGTCGAGAGGGCGTCTGGTGGTGTGTACGTTGGGTGTCGTGCCCATCGCAGGGAGGAGTCAGACTGCGGGAAGCCACGGTCAGCGCTGGGGTGCAGAGTCTTCGGGAGGGTGTCGGCCCGCGGAGGAGCCACGGTCAGCGCCGGGGTGCAGAGTCTTCCGGGGAGGTGTCAGCCTGTGGAGGGCCACGTACAGCGCCGAGGACTGGAGCTTTCTGGGCCGGGATGGGTTGTCCCATGTTTGTGGTAGAAGGGGTGTAGCGTTAGGCAGTAGGGTTAGGGTGTTAGCTACTGCCTCCTTTCAGGACGTAGTGGCCAGCACAGTGTAGGGTACTGGTCGTTGCCTCCCTTAGGGACGCAGCGATCAGTGCAGTAGTGGTCCCGGTTTAAAAGAGAAGGGTGAGTCCCGGGGAGAGGTGTGGGTGGTAGCAGTAGTTAAGAGATTAGAGTCCCTTTGGTAAATCCTTGTCCCTAGTAGTTAGTCACCACGTGTGCGGTCTATCGCTGTGTCCCCAGTCACAGTGATATACCGCAACTGGTGTTTTAGGTTAGGTTAGGGTCTTCCGGGTCTTTATCGTAGAGTAGGGCGAGTCAGCGGGAATTAGGATACTTGTGTGCAGTTGTAGATGTGCGTGAGTGGTGGCGCCATGGAGTGTGTGTGAAATAAAGAAGCGTGCGTGATTGTAAAACTGTGTTAGTGTGCTGTGTTGTCTGACCTAGTGTGTGATAGGCGTGGTAAGGGTGGTAGGGCCGTCCGCTTAGCGACCGTGACACTTTGGTGGAGATGCGGGTACCATAAGGGGTTCTGGGTAGGTGATAGGTAGCTAGGAGGGAGGTAAGGGGGGTGTTGTGTCCGGTGTGTACGTTGTGTGAAATGTAAGTGGGTGGTTGGTGGGAGCGTACCAGTACCCTGGGAGGTGGTACGTAGTGTCCCTGTTCACTTCAGGCAGGTTTCCATTGGCATTGGGCAGGGCACTTGTGTTGGTGTGAATGGGTTGGCGCTACCGTGTGAGGTATGAATGGTCAATAAACTTGAGTGGTTGTTGGAAGTGTGAGTGATTACACAGTGTAGGTGAGGTGCCGGAGGGTACCAGGTGTCTTTTGTGTCCCTTACATGTGGTATAAACCCCAGTGAGTAGGTAGAGTGGTAACCCAGCCCGTGACTGTGCACGCTGTGTGCTCGGATATCCTGTGGGATTAAGGGCAGTGTAAGCCCAGGTGACTGTGTGTGGGAAGCACGAGGGTGCGCAGGGTTGTGACACTAAGGTGTGCTGGGAGTGCATATGGACTTGCGGGTGCAAGTGCACTATGATCGTGTGGGTACGGCCTACCAGAGACGGTGAAGCCTGTGACTGTGGGTAACTGGTGCGCATGCACAGTGGACGGTGGACACACGTGTCACGTGATTCAGTCAGTGACCAGACAGTGCATTGGTAGTATTATATGGGTTGGAGCCCATAGGGGTATATGTATGAGGTAACACAAGTGTGGGTGGAGTTATGCTTGGTGCGTGACTCATTGAGAGTATTGTGTACTTGTGCTGAGTTGCTTCAGGGCTAGCGCGTAGTCAGGAACCTCCAGTTGCGCTCAGATCGCATACTGTCCCTTGTTAGCTCTGTGGTGGTAGGGGTTATCCTATGTCTAAACACACCCGAGCCCATCCGCAGTACGACCCCGATAGTGTATGGATCCACAGGCCCCTACGGCGGATACCAAAACCTAAGGTTAGTGACCAGGTTGTGGGGTGGAATCAAGAACAGGGACGGGGCTTATGCAAAGTTTGCCAAGTTGGGAGCGGCGATGGTTTAGCTGGGGGAGACCTCGCCAAGTTCGTCACAGACTCAGTACGTAATGAGGATGAGAAGACAACGAGAGAATAGAATTGGAGCTCCGGATGGAGGAGAAAGTGAGGCAGAAGATGAAGGATGAGAGGGAGCTAGAAATGCAGCGGACGCAGATTGAAGAGAAGGCTGCTAGGCATAGGGAGTTAGAGATGCAGCAGAGGAAGATAGAAGGGGAGAAAGCTGATAGGCAGAGGAGCTAGAAATGAAGCAGAAGAAGATCGAAGAGGAGAAAGCTGCTAAGCAAAGGGAGCTAGAGATGAAGCAGAAGAAGATCGAAGATGAGAAAGCAGCGAGACAGATGGAATTGGAACTGCAGAGGAAGAAGATGGAGGAAGAAACGGCGATAAGGGAAATAGAAGCTCAGACACGGCAAGCCAAGTTAGAGGCAAGGGAGCGAGAGATACTGATACAGAGAGGCAGGCCTTGGATGAAGCAGCGCATAGGAAACGTTTTGATTGAGGTGGAGGAAACGAAGCATGTCCACCTTGAGCCGTTGGGAGAGAACGACGACGTGGACGCTTTCATCGCCCAATTTGAGCGTGTAGCCCAGATGTGCAAGTGGAGCAAGACCTCATGGCCCACACTCTGATGTCTCTGCTGAGAGGAAAGGCTAGAGAAGCGGTGATGCGGTTAAGTGCGGATGAGTTAGGCGACTATGATCAGATAAAGAGCGCCCTGTTAAGCCACTTCAGGCTAGATGCTGAGGCCTACCGAGAAAAGTTCAGGAGCATCAAGAAGGACGCTGCTGAGACTTTCGGCCAGATGCTGGAAGGATGAAGCGGTGGTTTTCCCTCTGGTGTGCGCAGCGGGCAAGGATGAGAGTGTGGCAGAGGACGTAAAGGATCTGCTGTTCCAAGAACATGTTTTATCAGCTATTGTCTCCAGAGTTCACAATTGAGGTGCGGAAGACATGCCCGAAAACTGTGGAACAGCTTGCAACAGAAGCTACTGTTTTGGCAGAGGCCAAAAGACTGGGAGGAAGGCGAGACAAGACCGAACAGTTAACCAGCCCAACCTGGGTAATACACGTGAAACAGCAGGGAGCCAGCCCGCAGGGAGGTCCCAACAAAGTGATGGTGCACTACAGCAGCTGAACAGGAGATCAGAAGGGCCTAGATCGACCATAGTTTTGTTTCAACTGCAAGAAGCCAGGCCACATCGCTAGAAATGCCCTGAGCCCCATTCTGTTGGAGCTGTTCATTGTTGTGACCAGCCCCAAGCTCGAGTAGTCCCTACGTTTGTGTCGCCCGTGCGCTAAGCAGCGGTACGAGCCTGCGTGCATTGTAGAAGTTAACGGGTCTCCGGCCAATGGATTACGGGACACTGGTGCCGGACACACCGTAGTGGCCAAGTGGTTAGTACCGGCAGATGCGTACACAGGAGAGACAGTCCCAGTAGTGTTTGGCTGAATCCAGATGTAGGTCTGTGTTACCTGTGGCGGTGATAGAGTTGAAGTCACCATTCATCGCAGGAAGTTGGAGGTTTTGGTCATGAATAGCCCTGTGCAGGAAGTCCTGATCGAAACTTCGCAAAGAGAGTAGGAGATCCCGGTTGGACACGTGTGCCTGTATACGCAGACCCGGCGTTGGTAGGGGCAGTGCAGACACGCGCGCAGAGAGCCAGGGAGCAGCAAGAACCTGTACCACTGCCCGTCGAGGAATGCATTCTGAACACCTCTACCCAGCAGTTAATTCAGATGCAGGACCAGGATGAAACCTTGAGGAAGGCTCGGAGTGCGTGTGAAGCAGGGACGCACTTCCACACCAAGTTTGGACGAGTCGAGTACGCTCGGAAATCTGGTGTACTGGTCAGGCGGTTTGAGGGTCCCAAGGACGTAGCGAGTCAGATCTGCGTCCCAGCTGAACTACGGACCACGGTGATGAAGCTAGCCCACGACGTACCCATGTCTGGACACTTAGGTACCACCCGAACCAAGGAGCGAGTTGGTCGCCATTTCTATTGGCCAGGCATGCATGCTGACATTCGTCGGTACTGCCAGTCATGCTTCCAGTGTCAGCGTACTGTGGACAAGGGAAGAGTCTCAAGAGTTCCCCTTGTAAGGATGCCACTGATGCGCAGGCCCATGCAGATACTGAGAGATCTGTGGTTACAACCGGAAAGGCAAGAGCTCCGTACAGCGGCAGAATACGTCGTCAACTTGAGGAACAAGATAGCTGAGTCATGCGAGCTGGCAAGGGAGAACTTGGCAAGGGCAGCGTATAGGTACAAAGCGACATTTTGACTTGAGGGCGAAACCCAGGAAGATAGCTGTGGGGTCCAGAGTACTAGTACTTCGGCCGACCAAGCAGAACAAATTGGAACTGGCATGGAGAGGTCCCTATACAGTACTAGAAAGAGTGGGTGAAGCAGATTACCGTATAGCAGTAGGGGAAAGACGAAGATTTTCCACGCAAACCTACTAAAGTCGTTCATCGAGCGTGCTGCAGATCCAACAGCCTCGGTAGCTGCGGTTGTTGTGCCGGAGGAGCCTGAAGAGAAACAGTAACTCCCTTGATGAGCAAGGACATTCCTACCATTCCCTTGGAGGCCACAGAAGGGCCCAAAGAGGTGGTAGTACTTGCTGAAGACCAGCACTTTACCAGGAAGTTGCACGAGTTAGTGGCCGAGTTCAAGGAGGTACTGACTGATGTGCCCTCATGCACAAACCTAGAAACGTGCAGCATCAAGTTGACGTCAGACGTCCCTATCAGGTCGAAGCCATACCCAGTGCCTTTTGCGCAACGAGAGACAGTTAGGGAGGAGGTCAAAGCCATGATCAGATGGGTGCGATTGAGCCATCGACGTCGCCATACTGCTCAACCCATCGTACTAGTTAAGAAGAAGGATGGGAAGATCAGGTTTTGTGTGGATTTCAGGAGGTTGAATCGCATCGTACAGTTCGATGCTGAACCCATGCCGGATATCGAATACCTGTTCGCCAAGCTTGGAGAGAAGAAGGTGTTCATAAGATCGACCTCGCTAAGGGGTACTGGCAGATTCCGATGAGTAGAGAGGACCGCGCGAAGACTGCTTTTGCTACATCGGAAGGACAATTCCAGTGGAAGGTTATGCCATTTGGACTGTGTACCTCAGGGGCAGTGTTCACCGGCGCATGATGAGAAAGCTATTGCAGCCACTTGAAAGCCCAGATGTCGATAATTTCATTGATGACATCCTGGTGGCCACAATTGATCAGGGCAGCCATATTGAGGTTCTCAGGCGTGTGTTCCAGAGACTGAAGGAATGCTCTTTGTCAGCCCGACCTTCAAAGTGTGAGCTGGGAGAACGGAAATCACCTACTTGGGGCACAGGATAGGTGCAGGGAAGATATGGCCTGAGCAGAATAAGATGATCCGTATTTTGGATGCGCCTAGGCCTGAGACCAAACGACAAGTGCGGGGATTCCTGGGGTTAGTGGGGTACTGCAGGAAATTTGTGCCCCGGTTTGCTGACATTGCCAAGCCCCTTACTGATCTCACTAAGGGAACAACCAGGCAGGTGAAATGGGACGACGAGTGCGAACGTGCGTTCCAAGCTTTGAAGCAGCATTTCTGCCAACCTCCCGTCTGTAACCTGCCGTGCCCGGGTTGACATTTGTGCTCCAGACTGATGCATCAGAAATGGGAGTGGGAGCTATACTGTGTCAGCAGTACCCTGAAGAGATGCGCCCTGTAGCCTGTGCCAGTAGAAAATTAAGCCCTGCAGAGCAGAATAACCCTATAGTAGAGAAGGAGTGTCTGGCAGTGGTGTGGGGAATACAAAAGTTCCAGGTGTATTTGTATGGACTCCCTTTATTGTCCAGACAGATCATTCCCCACTCCAATACTTAGAAAAGATGAAGTCTGTTAGTGGGAGAATCACAAGGTGGGCACTGCAGCTGCAGCCATACCAGTTTACGGTGCAGGCAGTGTCTGGAAAGGACAATGTGGCGGCAGACTTCTTGAGTCGCTTGCCGTAGAGGAAGAGAGAGAGAGAGAGAGAGAGAGAGAGAGAGCGCCTGTAAATTCCATTAACCTGTGTCGTGGAGGTTGTCATTGTCGAAGCTGTGCATGTGTTTATTATCTTTGGAAGAGAATGACGTAGCAAAGTGTTACTGAGGGTGTGGTATTTGTAGTACGTGTTGCACAGCAGTTGTGCGTAATCAGAGCACCCTCAGTTATGAAATTTATATGTAGTGCGTAGTGTAACGGCTGCCCATAAGTGCCTGCGTTAAGGTCGTGTGAGGCAGAGTTAGTCCAGGTTGATTAATGTAACCTGTGGTTGTTGATGTATTTAAAGGTTGATGTTGTTGGGATGGAAGTTTTGGAGTGCATCAAAAGTAATAGTAGGACAGAATGAGTGATAGAGAATTGGAGGGTCATAGGTAGGGTGTGCTAAAACGCCGATCGAGTGAGAAGTTGTTGTTGGTTTTAACCTGTAGTTAAAACTTAGGCAGGGGGTATGTCACCGATCGGGTACTAAACCAGTATGTCCATGTGGTAAGAGTATGGTGGTTCAAGATAGAGAGCGTGTGCGCGTATGCGTGTGTGTGTGTGTGTGGTGTGTGTGTGTGTGTGTGTGTGTGTGTGTGTGTGTGTGTGTGTGTGTGCGCGCGCGCGCGCTCGCGCGTATGTGAGGTTGGGGTTTAGTTAGCTAGAGTTAGGTTAAGTTCCTCAGGGTTAGGTAGAAAGATTAGCTAGGTAGGAGGCTGGGGAAATAGGACATACAGTATTCTTTCATTCCAGTCTTCACTTATTGAAGGAATGGAATGGAAGCGGGAGGTTGGTTTCGTTCCCGATTGTTACCCTCTTGTTACTTTGGTTCTACACCAGAGAAGGCGGGGCAGGATATCGGCTGTTGTTGTGTTGTCAAGTCTGTGAGTTGTTGTGGTAAATTGTCGTGTTGTTGCACGAGCAACAACTAGTCCGTTTGGTCAGGCGTGTCAGCTCTGCGGAGGGATACACTGCTCTGACCAATCGTTGTTTTGTGTGGTGAGTAGAGTTCGCTTGATTCCGACCAGGGGGGAATGCGTTGGGGTAGTTTCACTTCGGTCCCTGGTGTTCGTCGGAGTGGACGTACTCCTTGTAGGTGCGGCGGCAGCGCCGTTAGTTTTTGAAGAGTGACTTCAAGTCATAGGTTAGGGCCAGGTCCTCGTCGGGTTTGGGTGCCCTTGGCCTGTGCTGAGTCGGTGTCGTCCTTGTTGGCAGCCAGTTGCAGAACTGTGTGGTTGATCGTCTGTATGTCCAGGTTGGTGATCTGTTAGGTTCGTTGTGTTGTAGTTCGTCGTGTTGTCTTGTATTATGGCGAGTTGTACTGTAGTCTCATGTTGCGATTAGTTGTATTATGTTCGTTGCGTATACTGGTTGTCTGGTATGATGTCGTCTTGGTTCCGCGATTGAAATTTGTTGTCAGCCGGTTTGAGTTGTCACTCTTCCTGTATATTTTTGTAAGTTATGTACATAGTGGTTCCTGAGTTCGATTTTCTCAGGACAGTTTGGCTAGACAATGTGGGTTCAATATAATGACCGTTGATGGACGGTGATGTAGATGTTGTTTGTGGTTAGTCTATGTTAATTGCCGTGGGTTCAATGAGAAGGTAATACGAGGTTGCTTTTTGTTGAGGATCATAATGTGAGTCAGGTGCGGATGTGTCTGCGTGAATCATAAAGGGATTGTGCTCAATTTCAGTCGTAAATAGTAATAGTTCGTTGAAACTGATTTACGATTTCGCAGTTGACCTGCGCAGCATTGGAATCGGTTAACTGTGTAGTAAGGCCAAGGCCAATTTGTGGTCGAGTGGTTTATACTGGGGTACGGTCGTAACCATTCAACTTATATTGGTGTCTTTTCACTTTCGTTACGAGTCAGGGTTCTCGACGCGGGTGTCGTGCGCGTGCGGACTGTATCTGTGACGTTCGCATTTGGTACAGGACAGTGAGTCCATATGGTTAAAGTTTTGTAAGAAAGTGACAATCGTCACACGTGCAGGGATGTATGTATTTGTGACAGAACGGGTTGGAGAAAGATATCTTAGGTTGTGGGGAGGCAACCCAGTTATGAATTTTAGTAAGCAGAAAGAAGGGAAAGGTAAAGTTTAAGGCGAGTAGCTTAGCAGTCGATAGGATAAAAACGGATGATGTGCAGCAGGTAATATTGTATGAAGTGTGGTTGTGTTGGCATAACAAGGATTAACCACTGGGTTATCTGACAAGAGATGACATGGGAGTGAGGTGCTGGATGGAAAAATTTTTGGGGAACAAATCATGTTGTTTTTGATATATGATTATAATTGACAGGGCAAAGAGGGGTAATAATGTGAAGGATTGTGGCTGCGAGCCGATTCTCTTGTGTGAACATGCTGGAACTGTGAACCGCTAAAAATTGATGTTTTTTTTTTTTCTGAGAGATGTGTATTACTACTGGTTATTGTGTGGAGACATTTCCTTGTGAAATTGGCCATTTCCTAGATTATTTAGTATGTCCTAAGGGGCCCGTGGAGTCCGTGTTGGATCGCTTAGATTGGTTTATTTCTCCGAGAATTGGGTGTGATTCATAATTTCATATGTAATAACGTGGATTGGCTCAGGGAGAGTATTGTTTTACCGCTGTTGTAAGGGTTGGCAGGAAATGGGTCTGATAACCCCAAAGTGAGTAATGGGTTGGGGATGTATTCGAAATTCAAGGGTCACTCTCATGCCCGAGTGGGAAGTAGGCAAGGGAGATGGAGAGTTAAAGCTTTAACCAAGTAGCCTATGTGCCTTGATGACTCGGGTAGTAGCAACATTACAGTAGTGGCCTACAGTTGTGTCAGCAGGTATCCTGCTCCGTCCTGAGGCTGGGCCAGACCACCGCAGTCTACTGCCGCGTGCCGGCAGGTGAGCGCGCTTTCCAGTACCTGTTGTTTTCCCGGAGAGGGAGACCACCCAGGCCGTCTGCCTTCTGTGGGGCAGCTTCCTCCGGCTACCGGTACTCTTCCGGGAGTTCTCCGGCACTGGTTCCTCGTCCCTGTTCAGGCGTCCTGTGAGAGGGCGCTGCACCAGGCCTTTTTCACCCTTGGTGTCCGGCGGGGCCGTTCAGAGGAGGAGCGTCCTACACCCCTGGACCCGTCGAGAGGGCGTCTGGTGTGTGTACGTTGGTGTCGTGCCCATCGCAGGGAGGAGTCAGACTGCGGGAAGCCACGGTCAGCGCTGGGGTGCAGAGTCTTCGGGGAGGGTGTCGGCCCGCGGAGAGCCACGGTCACGCCGGGGTGCAGAGTCTTCCGGGAGGTGTCAGCCTGTGAGGGGCCACGTACAGCGCCGAGACTGGAGCTTTCTGGGCCGGATGGGTTTGTCCCAGTTTGTGTGGTAGAAGGGTGTAAGCGTTAGCAGTTAGGGTTAGGGGTGTTAGCTACTGGCCTCCTTTCAGGATGTAGTGCCAGCACAGTGTAGGGTACTGGTCGTTTGCCTCCCTTAGGACGCAGCATCAGTGCAGTAAGTGTCCCGGGTTAAAAGAGAAGGGTGAGTCCCGGGAGAGGTGGGTGGTAGCAGTAGTTAAGAGATTAGAGTCCCTTTGGTAAATCCTTGTCCCTAGTAGTTAGTCACCACGTGTGCGTCTATCGCTGTGTCCCCCAGGTCACAGTGATAACCGCAACTGTGTTTTAGGTTAGGTTAGGGTCTTCCGGGTCTTTATCGTAGAGTAGGGCGAGTCACGGGAATTAGGATACTTGTGTGCAGTTGTAGATGTGCGTGAGGGTGGGCGCCATGGAGTGGTGGTGAAATAAAGAAGCGTGCGTGATTGTAAAACTGTGTTAGTGTGCTGTGTTGTCTGACCTAGTGTGTGATAGGCGTGGTAAGGGTGGTAGGGCCGTCCGGCTTAGCGACCGTGACACTTTGGTGGAGATGCGGGGTACCATAAGGGGTTCTGGGTAGGTGATAGGTAGCTAGGAGGGAGGTAAGGGGGGTGTTGTGTCCGTGTGTACGTTGTGTGAAATGTAAGTGGGTGGTTGGTGGGAGCGTACCAGTACCCTGGAGGTGGTACGTAGTGTCCCTGTTCACTTCAGCAGGTTTCCATTGGCATTGGGCAGGGCACTTGTGTTGGTGTGAATGGGTTGGCGCTACCGTGTGAGTATGAATGGTCAATAAACTTGAGTGGTTGTTGGAAGTGTGAGTGATTACACAGTGTAGGTGAGGTGCCGGAGGGTACCAGGGTGTCTTTGTGTCCCTTACATGTGGTATAACCCCAGTGAGTAGGTAGAGTGGTACCCACCCGTGACTGTGCACGCTGTTGCTCGATATCCTTGGGGATTAAGGGCAGTGTAAGCCCAGGTGACTGTGTTGTGGGAAGCACGAGGGTGCGCAGGGTTTGTGACACTAAGGTGTGCTGGAGTGCCATATGGACTTGCGGGGTGCAAGTGCACTATGATCGTGTGGGTACGGCCTACCAGAGACGTGAAGCCTGTGACTGTGGGTAACTGGTGCGCATGCACAGTGAGGTGGACACACGGTGTCACGTGATTCAGTCAGTGACCAACAGTGCATTGGTAGTATTATATGGGTTGGAGCCCATAGGGTATATGTATGAGGTAACACAAGTGTGGTGGAGTTATGCTTGTGCGTGACTCATTGAGAGTATTGTGTACTTGTGCTGAGTTGCTTCAGGCTAGCGCGTAGTCAGGAACCTCCATTGCGCTCAGATCGCATACTGTCCCTTGTTAGCTCTGTGTGGTAGGGTTTATCCTATGTCTAAACACACCCGAGCCCATCCGCAGTACAACCCCGATAGTGTATGGATCCACAGGCCCCTACGGCGGATACCAAACCTAAGGTTAGTGACCAGGTTGTGGGGGTGGATCAAGAACAGGGGCGGGGGCTTATGCAAAGTTTGCCAAGTGGGAGCGGCGATGGGTTCAGCTGGGGGAGACCTCGCCAAGTTCGTCACAGACTCAGTACGTAATGAGGATGAGAAAGACAACGAGAGAAGTAGAATTGGAGCTCCGGATGGAGGAGAAAGTGAGGCAGAAGATGAAGGATGAGAGGGAGCTAGAAATGCAGCGGACGCAGATTGAAGAAAGGCTGCTAGGCATAGGGATTAGAGATGCAGCAGAGGAAGATAGAAGGGGAGAAAGCTGATAGGCAAGGGAGCTAGAAATGAAGCAAGAAGAAGATCGAAGAGGAGAAAGCTGCTAAGCAAAGGGAGCTAGAGATGAAGCAGAAGAAGATCGAAGATGAGAAAGCAGCGAACAGATGGAATTGGAACTGCAGAGGAAGGAGATGGAGGAAGAAACGGCGATAAGGGAAATAGAAGCTCAGACACGGCAAGCCAAGTTAGAGGCAAGGGAGCGAGAGATACTGATACAGGAGAGCAGGCCTTAGATGAAGCAGCGCATAGGAAACGTTTGATTGAGGTGGAGGAAACGAAGCATGTCCACCTTGAGCCGTTGGGAGAGAACGACGACGTGGACGCTTTCACATCGCCCAATTTGAGCGTGTAGCCCAGATGTGCAAGTGGAGCAAGACCTCATGGCCCACACGTCTGATGTCTCTGCTGAGAGAAAGGCTAGAGAAGCGGTGATGCGGTTAAGTGCGGATGAGTTAGGCGACTATGATCAGATAAAGAGCGCCCTGTTAAGCCACTTCAGGCTAGATGCTGAGGCCTACCGAGAAAAGTTCAGAGCATCAAGAAGACGCTGCTGAGACTTTCGGCCAGATGCTGGGAAGGATGAAGCGGTGGTTTTCCCTCTGTGTGCGGCAGCGGCAAGGATGAGAGTGTGGCAGAGGACGTAAAGGATCTGCTGTTCCAAGAACAGTTTTATCAGCTATTGTCTCCAGAGTTCACAATTGAGGTGCGGAAGACATGCCCGAAAACTGTGGAACAGCTTGCAACAGAAGCTACTGTTTTGGCAGAGGCCAAAAGACTGGGAGGAAGCGAGACAAGACCGAACAGTTAACCACCCAACCTGGGTAATACACGTGAAACAGCAGGAGCCAGCCCGCAGGGAGGTCCCAACAAAGTGATGGTGCACTACAGCAGCTGAACAGGAATCAGAAGGGCCTAGATCGACCATAGTTTGTTTCAACTGCAAGAAGCCAGCCACATCGCTAGGAAATGCCCTGAGCCCCATTCTGTTGGAGCTGTTCATTGTTGTACCAGCCCCAAGCTCGAGTATCCCTACGTTGTGTCGCCCGTGCGCTAAGCAGCGGTACGAGCCTGCGTGCATTGTAGAAGTTAACGGGTCTCCGGCCAATGGATTACGGACACTGGTGCCGGACACACCGTAGTGGCCAAGTGGTTATACCGCAGATGCGTACACAGGAGAGACAGTCCCAGTAGTGTTGGCTGAATCCAGATGTAGGTCTGTGTTACCTGTGGCGGTGATAGAGTTGAAGTCACCATTCATCGCAGGAAGTTGGAGGTTTTGGTCATGAATAGCCCTGTGCAGGAAGTCCTGATCGAAACTTCGCAAAGAGAGTAGGAGATCCCGGTTGGACACGTGTGCCTGTATACGCAGACCCGCGTTGAGGGGCAGTGCAGACACGCGCGCCAGAGAGCCAGGAGCACAAGAACCTGTACCACTGCCCGTCGAGGAATGCATTCTGAACACCTCTACCCACAGTTAATTCAGATGCAGGACCAGGATGAAACCTTGAGGAAGGCTCGGAGTGCGTGTGAAGCAGGGACGCACTTCCACACCAAGTTTGGACGAGTCGAGTACGCTCGGAAATCTGTGTACTGGTCAGGCGGTTTGAGGTCCCAAGGACGTAGCGAGTCAGATCTTGCGTCCCAGCTGAACTACGGACCACGGTGATGAAGCTAGCCCACGACGTACCCATGTCGGACACTTAGGTACCACCCGAACCAAGAGCGAGTTGGTCGCCATTTCTATTGGCCAGCATGCATGCTGACATTCGTCGGTACTGCCAGTCATGCTTCCAGTGTCACGTACTGTGGACAAGGGAAGAGTCTCAAGAGTTCCCCTTGTAAGATGCCACTGATGCGCAGGCCCATGCAATACTGAGAGATCTGTGTTACAACCGGAAAGGCAAGAGCTCCGTACAGCGGCAGAATACGTCGTCAACTTGAGGAACAAGATACTGAGTCATGCGAGCTGGCAAGGGAGAACTTGGCAAGGGCAGCGTATAGTACAAGCGACATTTTGACTTGAGGCGAAACCCAGGAAGATAGCTGTGGGGTCCAGAGTACTAGTACTTCGGCCGACCAAGCAGAACAAATTGGAACTGCATGGAGAGGTCCCTATACAGTACTAAAAGAGTGGGTGAAGCAGATTACCGATAGCAGTAGGGGGAAAGACGAAGATTTTTCCACGCAAACCTACTAAAGTCGTTCATCGAGCGTGCTGCAGATCCAACAGCCTCGGTAGCTGCGGTTGTTGTGCCGGAGGACCTGAAGAGGAAACAGTAACTCCCTTGATGAGCAAGGACATTCCTACCATTCCCTTGGAGGCCACAGAAGGCCCAAAGAGTGGTAGTACTTGCTGAAGACCAGCACTTTACCAGGAAGTTGCACGAGTTAGTGGCCGAGTTTCAAGGAGTACTGACTGATGTGCCCTCATGCACAAACCTAAAACGTGCAGCATCAAGTTGACGTCAGACTCCCTATCAGGTCGAAGCCATACCCAGTGCCTTTTGCGCAACGAGAGACAGTTAGGGAGGGGGTCAAAGCCAGATCAGGATGGTTTCGATTTAGCCATCGACGTCGCCATACTGCTTTACCCATCGTACTAGTTAAGAAAAGGATGGAAGATCAGGTTTTGTGTGGATTTCAGAGGTTGAATCGCATCGTACAGTTCGATGCTGAACCCATGCCGGATATCGAAACCTTTTCGCCAAGCTTGGAGAGAAGAAGGTTTCAGTAAATCGACCTCGCTAAGGGTACTGGCAGATTCCGATGAAATAAGAGGACCGCGCGAAGACTGCTTTTGCTACATCGAAGGACAATTCCCCGTGGAAGGTTATGCCATTTGGACTGGTACCTCAGGGCAGTGTTCACGCGCATGATGAGAAAGCTATTGCAGCCACTTAAAGCCCAGATGTCGATAATTTCATTGATGACACCTGGTGGCCACAATTGATCAGGCAGCCATATTGAGGTTCTCAGGCGTGGTTTCCAGAACTGAAGAATGCTCTTTGTCAGCCCGACCTTCAAAGTGTGAGCTGGAGGGAAAGGAAATCACCTACTTGGGGCACAGGATAGGTGCAGGAAGAATGGCCTGAGCAGAATAAGATGATCCGTATTTTGGATGCGCCTAGGCCTGAACCAAACGACAAGTGCGGGATTCCTGGGTTAGTGGGGTACTGCAGGAAATTTGTGCCCCGGTTTGCTGACATTTGCCAAGCCCCCTTTCTGATCTCACTAAAGAACAACCAGGCAGTGAAATGGGACGACAGTGCGAACGTGCGTTCCAAAACTTTGAAGCAGCATTTCTGCCAACCTCCCGTCTGTAACCTGCCGTGCCCGGTTGACATTTGTGCTCCAGACTGATGCATCAGAAATGGGAGTGGGAGCTAAAACTGTGTCAGCAGTACCCTGAAGAGATGCGCCCTGTAGCCTGTGCCATAGAAAATTAAGCCCTGCAGAGCAAATAACCCTATAGTAAGAAGGAGTGTCTGGCAGTGGTGTGGGAATACAAAAGTTCCAGGTGTATTTGTATGGGACTCCCTTTATTGCCAGACAGATCATTCCCCACTCCCAATACTTAGAAAAGATGAAGTCTGTTAGTGGGAGAATCACAAGGTGGGCACTGCAGCTGCAGCCATAACCAGTTTACGGTGTGGCAGGCAGTGTCTGGAAAGACAATTGGCGGCAACTTCTTGAGTCGCTTGCCGTAGAGGAAGAGAGAGAGAGAAAGAGAGAGAGAGAGAGAGCGCCTGTAAGTTCCATTAACCTGTGTCGTGGATTGTCATTGTCGAAGCTGTGCATGTGTTATTATCTTTGGAAGAGAATGACGTACAAAGTGTTACTGAGGGTGTGTATTTGTAGTACGTGTTGCACAGCAGTTGTGCGTAATCAGAGCACCCTCAGTTATGAAATTTTATATGTAGTGCGTAGTGTAAGGGCTGCCCATAAGTGCCTGCGTTAAGGTCGTGTGAGGCAGAGTTAGTCCAGTTGATTAATGTAACCTGGGGTTGTTGATGTATTTAAAGTTGATTTTTGTTGGGATGGAAGTTTTGGAGTGCATCAAAAGTAATAGTAGGACAGAATGATGATAAAAATTTGGGAGGTCATAGGTAGGTGGGCTAAAACGCCGATCGATGAAAGTTGTTGGTTTTAACCTTAGTTAAAACTTAGGCAGGGGGTATGTCACCGATCGCGGTACTAAACCAGTATTCCATGTGGTAAAAGATAGTGGGGTTCAAGATAGAGAGCGGTGCGCGTATGTTGTGTGTGTGTGTGTGTGGGTGTGTGGGTGGTGTGTGTGTGTGTGTTTGTGCGCGCGCGCCTCGCGCGTATGTGAGGTTGGGGTTTATTAGCTAGAGTTAGGTTAAGTTCCTCAGGTTAGGTAGAAAAGATTAGGCTAGTAGGAGGCTGGGGAAATAGGACATACATATTCTTTTCATTCCAGTCTTCACTTATTGAAGGAATGGAATGGAAGCGGGAGTTGGTTTCGTTCCCGATTGTTACCCTCTTGTTACTTGGTTCTACACCAGAGAAGGCGGGCAGGATATCGCTGTTGTTGTGTTGTCAAGTCTGTGAGTTGTTGTGGTAAATTGTCCGTGTTGTTGCACGAGCAACAACTAGTCCTTGGTCAGGCGTGCCCAGCTCTGCGGAGGGATACACTGCTCTAAACCAATCGTTGTTTTGTGGTTTGAGTAGAGTTCGCTTGATTCCGACCAGGGCGAATGCGTTGGGGTAGCTTCACTTCGTCCCTGGTGTTCGTCGGAGTGGACGTACTCCTTGTAGTGCGGCGGCAGCGCCGTTAGTTTTTGAAGATGACTTCAAGTCATAGTTAAGGGCCAGTCCTCGTCGGGTTTGGTGCCCTTGGCCTGTGCTGAGTCGTGTCGTCCTTGTTGCAGCCACTGTCAGCCATTGCAGAACTGGTGTGGTTATCGTCTGTATGTCCAGTTTGTGATCTGTTAGGTTCGGTGTGTTGTAGTTCGTCGTGTTGTCTTGTATTATTGCGAGTTGTACTGTAGTCCTCATGTTGCATTAGTTGTATATGTTCGTTGCGTATACTGGTTGTCTGGTATGATGTCGTCTTGGTTCCGTGATTGAAATTTGTTGTCCCCCGGTTTGAGTTGTCACTCTTTCCTGTATATTTTGTAAGTTATGTACATATGGTTCCCTGAGTTTCGATTTTCTCAGGACAGTTTGGCTAGACAATGTGGGTTCAATATAATGACCGGTGATGGACGGTGATGTAGATGTTGTTTTGGTTAGTCTATGTAATGCCGTGGGTTCAAGGAAGGTAATACGAGGTTGCTTTTTGTTGAGATCATAATGTGAGTCAGGTGCGGATGTGTCCCGCGTGAATCATAAAGGGATTGTGCT
>CM065718.1:7252145-7254702 GCA_033310375.1 Conus canariensis | reverse complement strand
TGATAGAATCACACAAGGAAAGAAGTCTAGAAGAAAGGCGAGTGAATGAATAGCGGCTGATGATGATAATGGCAGAACTGACGTAGGAATGTACATGCATACAAACTGCTTCCTCCGATCTTTGATGATGCGAGAGAACTAAAGTCTTTGACCTCACACATGCGCAGCATGCGTGTAGTGTGCGGAGAGATATCAACATGAGTGGGCGTTCTTTTCCATGGCTCGTGCAGTTCGCGTGGGAAAGAAATTTAAGGAAGATGTTAGCCTAAAATATTCACCCATAACATGAAAAATCGAAGAACGCGCATGAGTACGTCAGTTAGTCATTAATAAAGTATTTTGTTTCCTGTTTTGTTTGTTCATTTATTAAGAGAGAGAGAGAGAGGGGGAGAGAGAGAGAGAAGAGAGAGAGAGAGAGAGAGAGAGAGAGTCTGTAGTGTGTGTTTTCGTTACTTTCATTTCCTCATTATCTTTGGGATGTCCAGGGCAGTACTTGTATAGAGACATGTAAGCATACATGTCTCACACACACACACACACACACGCACACACACACATACAACACACACACACTCTCTCTCTCTCTCTCTCTCTCTCTGTCTCTCTCACACACGCACACACCGCTCTCTCTCTCCCTCTCACACACACACACACACACACACACACACACACACACACACACACACACAACCACCATCAACATCACCACCACCACCAACGACACAACAACAAACACATACATAAATGTTCACACGCGTGTACGCAGGACGCAAGTGTGCACGCAATTTATCTCCGTCTCTGTCTCTGTCTGTCTGTCTGTCTGTCTGTCTGTCTGTCTCTCTCTCTCTCTCTCTCTCTCACACACACACACACACACACACACACACACACACACACACACACACACACACAACCACCGTCACCATCACCACCACCACCAGCGACAACAACGACACAACAAACACATACATAAATGTTCACACGTGTGCACGCAGGACGCACGTGCTTGAGTGCGCGCGCAATCTCTCTCTCTCTCTCTCTCTCTCTCTCTCTCTCTCTCTCTCTCTCTTTCCATATCATCCATATCATGTGATATACCATAAACATGTAAGTTGATATTTTGTTCCTGATAACTTTCTCTGGGTAAGTATGTGTCATTGTTTTGCCCCACCCCCCCCCCCTCGCCAGTTCCTTCCCCGTGTGTGTGTGTGTGTGTGTGTGTGTGTGTGTGTGTGTGTGTGTGTGTGTGTGTGCCCCCCGACAAGCATTTGTGTGAGCCACACACACACACACACACACACACATAGTATAAATTCTGTACCTTCTTGCCTGTACATTCGTACGCGCCTCACCATGACAACGTGAAAGCGGCTTTCACTCAATTCTCCAAACAAGAACAAAACAAAACAAGACAAAAACAACAACAACAACAAAAAGATTTTTTTTTTAAAAATACCAGCGGTGCACTCTGCACCAGGGAACAAATTTTCCCTGTCACCG
This sequence comes from Conus canariensis, assembly GCA_033310375.1. Classification (NCBI taxonomy): domain Eukaryota; kingdom Metazoa; phylum Mollusca; class Gastropoda; order Neogastropoda; family Conidae; genus Conus; species Conus canariensis. The sequence continues at coordinate 7,253,202 of CM065718.1, read as the reverse complement.
CCACCCAGTCGACGGGTGACACCCAGTTTTATTAATCTGCGGTGTGTCTTTGTCTCCGGTCACGCTTGCCTCCCCTTAGTAATAACCCCGCTGCAGGATATTGGCTCTGATACGCCAAGCAGTCGTCCCCTACTGGCTGAAACGGTCGTTGTACCACTTTTTGTTTGTGAAGCAGGAACAATTAATGAAGGTTGAGGTCTCGCTACGCGAAGTAACCGCAACTGCGGTTTCTGCAGACGTGATGGTTCTGTGATGTTTATATTAGGGGTAATGAAATAACAACATTAAGTTAAATTAAAAAATAATAAAGATGATACTAATAATGATTACATTGTTTATTTCACACAGACGCACGCACAGAAATGGCCGACGCATGTAAAATGTTTGATATAAGAGGCTGACGTATATATGCAATATTTATGGCGGGTATGGGGGGCATGCAATTTGAAAAGAATGTTCGCAAGCATAATGATCTTCGATGGGTATGGGTCTGTTTGAGAGTTGCTTTATTACTTGCTCCATCTAGAACACATATATGGAGTAATTTTGATCTTCGTTCAATTGCTAACGTCTTAAAAAGAGGTGTTGTGTGTGTGTGTGTGTGTGTGTGTGTGGTGTGGGGTGTGTGTGTGTGGTGTGCGTGCGCGCGCGTGCGTGCGTGTGTGCGTGTGCGAGTGTGTGTATGTGTGTGTGCGTGCGTGCGTGCGCGCGCGCGCGCGTGTGTGTGTGTGTGTGTGTGTGTGTGTTGATTCAATTATTGAATTAACAGCACAAATTTAGAGACTAAAAATCTCCTTGCAAATATCTTCTATCTCCGACCCCCACCTCCCAGTTGTCCCCCCCCCCCCCCCCCCCCCTCCCCTCGCATCCTCCTACCTTCCCGCTTCGCTCGACACCCCCAACCCCACACCTAATTTGCGCACCCTCCCCCCCCCCCCAGGTTCCCCTTCCCCTTGTCACCACACTTCCACCACCGCCTTCAATCTTATCGATTCCAAGTTTCTAACCTGCCCCCCCCCCCTCCCCCCCATTCCTCCTTATACCAGTCCCTTTTCCA
>CM065718.1:7232145-7237145 GCA_033310375.1 Conus canariensis | reverse complement strand
AAACGGATAACAGACACCGTGCTGCTCGCTAGCTGCAGCACAAAACATTGTTTTGTCAGTCTCGTGTGACATAGGCTGAAACAGTTTTGCTCAGTGTAATGCGATATACGCCAGAACTTTTGTTCAGTGCTTTGAGTAGGATTCAGGTCAAAAGCTCTCCTCTGCTGGTAGCGATATAAGCCAAGACTTTTGTTCAGTGCTTTGAGCAGGATTCAGGTCAAAAGCTCTCCTCTGCTACTGGTAGTGAAATAAGCCAAGACTTTTATTCAGTGCTATGAGTAGGATTCAGGTCAAAAGCTCTCCTCTGCTACTGATAGCGATATAAGCCAAGACTTTTGTTCAGTGCTTTGAGCAGGATTCATGTCAGAAGCTCTCGTCTGCTACTGGTAGCGATATCATCCAGGACTTTTGTTCAGTGCTATGAATAGGATTCAGGTCAAAAGCTCTCCTCTGCTACTGGTAGCGATATAAGCCATGACTTTGGTTCAGTGCTTTGAGCAGGATTCATGTCAGAAGCTCTCCTCTGCTACTGGTAGCGATATAAGCCAAGACTTTTGTTCAGTGCTATGAGTAGGATTCAGGTCAAAAGCTTTTTTTCTCTGCTGCTGGTAGCGATGTAGTCCAGTACTACCTGCCGCCTGTGAAGAGTAAAACCAACAAGAAAATCCGATCTGGAAAGAGGAATGGGCTCCGCAAGGTTCGCCCTGCCCCCGACACGCTGCTTTAATTAAAGAGGAAAACAGTGAGACCATATAGGATACGTTGTAGCCCAGGCAAACAATGGCCGCGCCAGCCGTCAACTCGTATCAGGGCGGACTCGGAAAGTGTGCTCTTGGAGGACCCGCCTCCCCCCCCCCTCCCCCCCCCCCCCCCCCCGCCCCACTCACACCCACATACACACACACACACACACACACACACACACACACACGCACACACAGTATTCGGGGGAAGACACATCATCACATTCGCCACCTGGAACGCACGAACGGTCAAGCGGATTGGCACACCGAAAGCACAGACCCGCGTGGAATGGGCAGATAGACTGCCCCTGGCACACTCTCAGCCTCTGAGAAGTTATTTTGATGAACAAGGAAGAACTGCAGATAGTCAAAAAAAAAAAAAAATGTCCTGTACTATAGGGTAGAAGAAGACATACAAGTACACGGCGTTGAATTTTTTCTTGTCTTTTTTGTTTTTGTTTTTGTTTTTTGTTTAACAAACAAGAACATTCAGAACTCTGTGATGGGATGCTAAGCTGTTTTCAACAGCATCATCATCATCCGCCCGCACCTAAAACCCATCCATCATTACAGCAGTGCATATATATATATATATATATATATATATATATATATATATATATACATGCCCCCACTCAGACCATAAAGATGACTAGACTGAAGAATTCTACACTCAGCTTCAAGCGGTCTTTAGCACGTTCACAAGAAAGACAGCTTTCGCTTTGTGTGAATGGGATGTGCGAGGGTTGTGTAGATGCCCTAAGAAAGGTAGAGGAATTATTGCGGAACTTACTGGAGTGAGACCATCAATGACTGGGACGACGTCATAAACGCGTCTGCGCATATTCTTTTAACAAACAAACAAACAAAAACAAAAACAACAACAACAACAACAAAATCTTCCCTCGTAATTCTCTCTCTCGCTTTCTCTGGCCTTGTCGGTCAGTGTATTCTCTCCTCTCTCTCTCTCTCTCTCTCTCTCTCTCCTCTCTCTCTCTCTCTCTCTCTTCAGTTTCTCTCCCCCCCCCCTCTCTCTCTCTAGCTCTGTCTCTCTCCTCTTTCTGTTTCTGTCTCTCTCATTCTCTTTCTGTCTTTGTCTCTGCCTCCCCCCCCCCCTTCCTTGTCTCTGTCCGTCTGTCTGTCTGCCCCCCCCTCTCTCTCTCTCTCTCTCTCTCTCTCTCTCTCTCTCTCATTTTCTCTATATCTTCTCTCCCGCATCTGTCCCCTGCCAACGTCTCACATGTTTAAAAGGCCTTTTAAAGACATGTTTCTCGGGCATTACTCCCCCCCCCCCCTCCCCTCCCCCTCTTCGATTGAAAGCCATACATATTGGGGGGGGGAAAAAAACGTGTATACTCCATTGTAGCGGAAAGACATTTTGGACGGAAGATGAGACTCCCTCTTCTCTGTTAACTCCTGAATCCTTCCCAAGGAGTGTCAACCTCTATGAATAATACATGGTACACCACCGTTATATCAGTTCCAAGCCCCCCCCCCCCCTCCTCTACCACCCACTCCTTCCCTCCTTACCCCTTCCTCAGCCCCCTCCCCCACTCCACCCCACCCCTATCCCCTCCTTCCTCCTGTCTTCCCTCTGTTCCGATCACACAAAACAATTATGGCGAAAACAGGATTTTTGAAAGGAGATAAAAGTGTGGTAAGGGTCACACACACACACAGTCTCTCTCTCTCTCTCTCTCTCTCTCTCTCTCTCTCTCTCTCTCTCTCTCTCTCAAACACACACATATAAGCCGCGAACAAAGAAAAACGACAATGACAGGAAGGGGATGATGATGATGATTGAAAAGGTAAAAGAGTCAATGATGAGAATTGTATGACGAAGATGACGCTAACGATGATGATAGTTAAAAAGGGAAAGCGGTGAAATATGTTGTCATACATGATTTTTTTTAATCTATACTTCTGCAGCAGGTTTTTTTTTTTATAAAGTCTATTTTTCCGACGCCCGCGATCGCACACACACACACGCGCAGACACATGTAGCTAACTACAAAATATACACATAAATATAATGTAAAGATTGAATAGCATCTAAAGATAAAACACACAAAAAACATTCAGAACAATACATAGAAATAAAGACTGAAAATCTTTTCCAACAGGGAAAAAGTTAATCAAACATCCAAGCTTTCGCTGTTAGGGTTCTGTAGAAAGTATACACAAACACATGTATATATAGATCTGTATGTGTGTGTGTGTGTGTGTGTGTGTGTGTTATATATATATATATATATATATCATGCTTAACAATTCAGTAGTGGGGGGACAGCAAGTGCAGGCTAACAAATCTTCCGTCATTAACTGAATAACTCGGCAAAGATTTCTTTAATAAAACGTTTGTGTGGAGAAGAACAAGAGCTAAATAAATGCTAAAATTTGAATCCTTCACACTAGCAGCATATGAGAACAATCACAATCCCTTTTGAAAACAGAACTGTTGATATTGCTTGTTCATAGACCTTTCGTCCGCTGTATCGGACTCAGCAGGGAGACTCGGCGGTCCGTCTTCATGCACCCTTGGCATGAAATAGAGACACACACAGTCCAAACTTCTGTGGTGTTCTCACCACCAAGAGTTAAAAAAAAAGAATGCGGCAGCACCCCAAAGCAGCCAGCAAAGGGTAGAAGTGAAAATGAAAGAAAGATTGGTAAGGAAATAAGTTGCTGAAAAACTAAAATCATTATATAAACAGTACAAAATGTAGGGGAAAATCTTTGAGCCTATGCTTGAGGATCCAGTCAAAGATGCAAGAAAGGTAAAAAAAAAAAAGTGTCTAACAGTCTGAGTGGTCAGCTCTGCTGTTGAACAACCCTGTCATTGTCAGCAGGTAAGAATTGTGCAGAACATCCTTTACTTGAATCTCCTAAGAGATGCAAATCTCCCACTGATTGACCGAAGAATATCACGCTGAACAATTTAGTAGTGGGGGAAAACAAGTGTAGGCTAACAATTCTTCCGTCATTGCATGAATGACTTGCCAAAGATTTCAATAAAAGAAAGAAAGGGCGGAGGAGAACGGGAGAGAGAGGAAGAAAATGAGAACTTGAAATTTGGAAAATAAGTATATGGGAACCATTGCAATCCCTTTTGAAGACAGATCTATTCATATTGCCTGCTCCTAGGCCTTTCGTCCACTGGATCGGACTCATCATGGATATTTAAATATAAATATTATTTAAATATTATATAATAAAATAATATATATATAAGTGTTGTGTGTCGTGTGTGTGTGTGTGTGTGTGTGTGTGTGTGTGTGTGTGTGTGTGTGTGTGTGTGTGCCGTGTCTCCCTGACGAGTCCGATCCAGCGAACTAAAGGCCTAGGAGCAGGCACTATGAATAGATCTGCCTTGAAGAGGGATTACGATAGTTTCATGCAGCTAGTGAAGGGTTTTCATATTTATACTATATTTCCTTAATTTCATGTTCCTGTTTACTTCATCGTCACCCCCCCCCCCCCCCTTCTTTTTTTTCAAATCTTTGCCAAGTCATTACTATAATGACGAAAGAATTGTTATCCTGCGCTTGTTTTCCCCCACTACTTAATTGTTCAGCATATACATATATGTATGTATGTACATTATATTTTAAAAAAAAACACCACCACCACCAAGAACAACAAGCTCTTTTGGTTATAGTTGAAATTTTCGGCTTTATTTGCGTTCATCAGCAAATGACCTCCTCCCTGAGTGCCAGCAGGTAAGGTAATGAGGGAAGAGAGAGAGAGAGAGAGAGAGAGAGAGAGAGAGAGAGAGAGAGTGGTGTGTGTGTGTGTGTGTGTGTGTGTATGTAAGAGAGAGAGAGAGAGAGAGACAGACAGACAGACAGACAGACAGACAGACAGACAGGCAGACAGACAGACAGAGACACAGACACAGACAGAGACACAGACAGACAGACAGAGACACATACACAGACAGACAAACAGACAGACAAACAGACAGAGAAAAAGTGAAACAGAAAGTTACGAAAGAAAGTAAGTAAGAAAGAAGAAGATTATTTTGAAAGTGTTGACGAATTCATGCACAGAAAACCAATAAAGAAAATAAGATGGATATCAATACTTTCATTGGCATATTTGATATCATGGTTTTTCAAATAAGAAAAAAAAGGTAAAATCATGAAGACAAATTCGCTCGAATGGCCTTTCAAATGGAAAAAGCAACCAATATTTACATGTCGGAATTTGATACTCATTTTGTTTATTCCTTATTGACTGCTCTCTCTCTCTCTCTCT
>CM065718.1:7224645-7227145 GCA_033310375.1 Conus canariensis | reverse complement strand
CATGACAACAGGTCACTGTGACTCATGACAACAGGTCACTGTGATCATGACAACAGGTCACTGTGACTCATGACAACAGGTCACTGTGATCATGACAACAGGTCACTGTGACTCATGACAACAGGTCACTGTGACTCATGACAACAGGTCACTGGACTCATGACAACAGGTCACTATGACTCATGACAACAGGTCACTGTGACTCATGACAACAGGTCACTGGACTCATGACAACAGTCATTATGACAACAGGTCACTGTGACTCATGACAACAGGTCACTGTGACTCATGACAACAGGTCATTATGACAACAGGTCACTGTGACTCATGACAACAGGTCACTGTGAGTCATGACAACAGGTCACTGTGACTCATGACAACAGGTCACTGTGACTCATGACAACAGGTCACTGTGACCCATGACAACAGGTCATTATGATTCATGACATCAGGTCACTGTGACTCATGAGAACAGGTCACTGCGACTCATGACAACAGGTCATTATGACAAGTACTGATCATGAACAGGTCACTGTGACTATACAACGTCATATGACAACAGGTCACTTACTCATGACAACAGGTCACTGTGACTCATGACAACAGGTCATTATGACAACAGGTCACTGTGACTCATGACAACAGGTCACTGTGACTCATGACAACAGGTCATTATGACAACAGGTCACTGTGACTCATGACAATCAGGTCACTGCGACTCATGACAACAGGTCATTATGACAACAGGTCACTGTGACTCATGACAACAGGTCACTGTGACTCATGACAACAGGTCATTATGATTTGAGAACAACAGGTCATTTGTTCATGACAATCAGGTCACTGTGACTCATGACAACAGGTCACTGTGACTCATGACAACAGGTCACTGCGACTCAGACAACAGGTCATTATGACAACAGGTCACGTGTGAATCATGACAACAGGTCATTATGACAACAGGTCACTGTGACTCATGACAACAGGTCATTATGACAACAGGTCACTGTGACTCATGACAACAGGTCACTGTGACTCATGACAACAGGTCACTGTGACTCATGACAACAGGTCACTGTGACTCATGACAAACAGGTCACTGTGACTCATGACAACAGGTCATTATGACAACAGGTCACTGTCCATGACAACAGGTCACTGTGACTCATGACAACAGGTCATTATGACAACAGGTCACAGTGTCTCATGACAACAGGTCACTGTGACTCATGACAACAGGTCACTGTGATTGATGACAACAGGTCACTGTGTCTCATGACAACAGGCCACTGTGACCCATGACAACAGGTCATTATATATGACATCAGGTCACTGTGACTCATGAAACAGGTCACTGGACTCATGACAACAGGTCATTATGAACAACAGGTCACTGTGACTCATGACAACAGGTCACTGTGACTCATGACAACAGGTCATTATGACAACAGGTCACTGTGACCCGTAACAACAGGTCATTTGATCATGACAACAGGTCACTGTGACTCATGACAACAGGTCACTGTGACTCATGACAACAGGTCATTTGACCCTGACTCATGACAACAGGTCATTACTGACAACAGGTCACTGTGATCCCATGACAACAGGTCACTTGACTCATGACAACAGGTCATTATGACAACAGGTCACTGTGACTCATGACAACAGGTCATTATGACAACAGGTCACTGTGACCTAACAGGTCTACCGTAGACTGACAAGTCACGGACTCATATATGATTCTATGACAACAGGTCACTGTGACTCATGACAACAGGTCACTGCCTGCCAGGCACTACATGACAACAGGTCATTATGACAACAGGTCACTGCTGACTCATGACAACAGTCAATTATGACAACACGTGATGCACTTATGATCATGACAACAGGTCACTGTGACTCATGCAACAGGTCATTATGACAACAGGTCACTGTGACTCATGACAACAGGTCACTTATGACCTCAAGACAACAGGTCACTGACTCCATGACCAACAGGTCACTACTCATGCAACAGTGACACAGTCACTCATGACTCATGACAACAGGTCACTGTGATTCATGACAACAGGTCATTGTGACTCATGACAACAGGTCACTTGACATGACAACAGGTCATTATGACACGTCATTAGACAACAGGTCATGTGACTCATGACAAAGTCATGTGATCATGACAACAGGTCACTTGACCCATGACAACAGGTCATTAGATCATGACAACCCAACAGGTCACTATGACATCTATGACACACAGGTCACTATAGCACAAAGGATCATAGTCACATGAATCAACAGTCACTAAATGTGACTCACAGGAAACAGGTCACTATGAATATGAGAACAGTCACAATGACTCAGTCAAGAGGTCATATACATAAGACAGTCACTCTGACCCATACACACAGGCCATTATGACCCATAAAATCCAAATCACTACGACTCCTAAAACCTGTTCACTATGACCCATAAACCAGGTCATTACGACCCATAA
>CM065718.1:7217145-7222145 GCA_033310375.1 Conus canariensis | reverse complement strand
TCGAAGCGGGGGTGACCGTTTAGTAACCCAAACAAAAATGTCCGGTACGCCTGCCGACAATAAAGGCCCCGCAGAAGACAGCCCGAAAAGAGAAGCGGGAAGTAACACGGACGATCTCAAAGCTCTCATAATGACTCTGAGCGAACGAATCTTGAGTCTAGAGAAAATAGTTGAAAAACAGACCAAAATAATTGAATCGAATCTCAAGATAACGAAAAGCGAAAGTGTCGCCATTCAGACCGAATCGACCGAAACATCCTTCGCAACGCCTCACCGCTCTTATGCAAAAGTTGCATCAACATCGCTGCCGGCAAAATCTCCTTCCCAACACAACAAGGGCGTGGATGAATTGTGCGAGCCGTACATTAGGCCAAGCAAAGAAAATAACCAAATGAAACAAAACCACAAAGAACAAAAACTGAATTGTGACGTAAAGAATCAAAGCAACGTCAAACAAGGTTCTGCGAAATTGCGTAACACATCTGTGGAACAAAAGATAGAAAACTCCAAGTCTCCACACAAACAAAACGTCAAAGAAAAACAGTCTGGCACAACAAAGAAAAACGTATCCCATTCTGTTTCTACATCTGGTGGCGACTTGCCACGTGTCCTCCTGATACATGACAGTATCATGAAGAAGGTTGATGCACGGAGACTTGGCCTGTCATACGGTCTGCAGGTGGCAAAGAGAAAAGCGTATCAGATTGAGCATTGCACACGCGCTCTGAACGAGGCAAAAGTATCTCTGAATCCTGAACCCGAATGTGTAGTTCTGCATGTAGGAGTGAACGATTTGAAGGGGAAAGATCCGGAGAAATGCAGCACGGAAATGCAGAAATGCGTCAAGGAGGCCAAAGGTCAATTTCCCAAAGCCAAAATCGTAGTAAGTCAAGTGGCTCCTGTCAAAAATAAACACTAGACATTAAGAAAGATCTGTTCAACGCAATGACAAGACAGAAACTACAGACAGAAAACGACATTACTTTCGTCTCCTTTAACGAGTTGAGGATGGAAGACAGAAGAGTACTGACAGCTGACGACGTTCACCCCACGACCAGAGGAGCGAGCACCATCGCGAGGACCCTGGGCAAACACCTGCATGGAATGTTTTGGGAAAAGCCACGGAGGAGACCCGCAGTTACAGTTGCCAAGGTTTTCACCCTCCGCCTTTTCCACGTCCTTGGTTCTACTAAACTGGTCGTACTTTGACTCTCAGCTGTTTACAGTCAATCATCAAGATTTTCTGTTTTCATCTATAGTCATCTCTAAGATAGTTAATGTCTAAATGATATCAATTATTGTGATATATAAATGAAAGCACATAAAAAGCCAAACATTACATTTCTACAGTGGAATTGTCGTTCTATAACGAAAAATCTATCATACTTAAATCAATATCTAGTAGCAAATAAGTTTCATGTTTTATTACTACAATCTTTAAATGTGAGCTGTGATAAATTACCATATCTACCTGGATTTTACCACCCTCCGGTTTACGAACAATGTGGAGACAGAGTGCAAACAGCCATTTATGTGCGTGAAGACCTGGACTTTTGTGAAAGAACTCCACCAGTGTATAATATTTCCTCTGTGTCATGCTGTGCAGCTATGGTTAAGTTCACTTCATCCTTGATTCTTAATGTTGCTTCAATTTATCTTCCAAAAGGTCCTGATAATAAGAACACTGAATGGTTGAAAGGGTTCCAAGATCAAACGGATAAGTGGGTTATTGGGGGTGATTTTAATGCACATGCCCCTTTCTGGGATAAGAGTTGTTCCTATATTTCTAATAATCGTTTGTTAGATAACATAGCGGATTCTATTCTTTACATACTGAATAATGGAAACATAACTCGTATTCCAGATATATCTACCCATAATCCCTCAGCCATTGATTTAACTTTTGTATCTCCATCATTGGTAGTCAACGCAGTGTGGGAAACGGGAGATGACTCTTTAGGATCAGATCATATTCCAGTCATAATATCTTTAAATAACATAGCAGAAGAAGAAGAAAACACAGAAGATGTTATTCCAAAGTATAATTACAAGTGCGCAGATTGGTCACTGTTCAAAGACATCCTTAAAAACATAGATTTAGATTATTCTACTGAAGAAAATATAGACAATCAGTATGATAAATTCTGCAGATTTATCCTAACAGCAGCAGATAAATCGATCCCAAAAATAAAAAAACAAAAAATCTAAAAAACACAATGGAAATGTGTGGTGGAACAAGGAATGTGAACGCGCAAATAACAAGAAAAAAGAAAGATTTAAGATATATTGTAAAAAAAATCAGCAAGTAATCATGAAAAAATGAAAAAGACGGGTAAAGAAAGTGATGATGCAATAGAATATGCAAAATTGAAACATTGGGATGATTTCTGTAACTCTGAAGTAAAACATTGTAAGGATATGGGGAAAGTATGGGAAGAACTGAAAGCTATGAAAAATGGATTGACATCACCACAGTATCCCATAAAAATAGATAACAACAATCTGCCCACTACTAAAGAGAAAGCAGAAGTTTTTGTAAACTTATTCGCTGAAGTCAGCCGTCCTGAGGGTCTAACGAACACTGACCGAACTTACAGAGAAAAAGAAGAAAGTAATATAACATATGATGATCCACCACCTGATAATAGGATAAACATTAATGCTCCTATAACTGTATATGAAGTAAAAGAAGCCATTAGAGCCATTCCAATACGGAAATCATCAGTTGGTTTAGATGCAATATCTAATCAGATGCTAAAGAATTTACCTGAAAATCTTGTAGTTTTTTCTTCATGCTTTGCTAAGTACTTGCTGGAATAGTAGCGACATGCCCAAAATATGGAAACAGACAATTGTTGTACCAGTTCATAAACAAGGAAAGTCTTCTAGTGATCCTAAAAATTACAGACCTATAGCATTAACATCACACGTCTGTAAACTATCAGAAAGAATTGTTTTGAATAGACTAGCATATTACTGCGAAAAAAATGACATCATTCCTATTAATCAAGCTGGCTTTCGTAAAGAGAGATCTACTACAGAAATATTAGTGAAATTATCAACAAATATAAAGAAACAATTTGCAAGACGTAAATGTGTCCTGGCTACATTTTTTGACATAACCAAGGCTTACGATCAAGTGTGGCATTCACAGCTATTAAACAAACTTAAAAATATTGGACTATCAGGAAATGTATACAATTATGTTAAATGCTTTCTGAAAGATAGGGTAATACAAACAAGAGTAGGAAAATCATATTCCACCAGTAGAACTCTGTCAATGGGAATCCCACAAGGGTCAGTGTTAGCTCCGCTTCTTTTCTCATTGCTATTGTATGATTTGCCAAATAAGTTATCTAAAAAGGTAGTTCTCGTTCAATATGCAGACGACATTTGCATGTGGACGGAAGTAACTCTTAAAAAGAAAACTCCACAGCGTGATATAAATTTCATCAGAAAGATCTATCAAGACGAACTAAATAGGATGTCGGAATACATGAAGTTAAATGGATTGAACTTATCTGTTGAAAAAACAAATATAATTCTTTTCAATAGTGGCAATAATCCAGAAAAACTGCCTGTTTTTACATTGGGCGAAACACCTCTTAAATACGTGACAAAAGTTAAATTCCTAGGAGTCCATTTCACATCTAAACTATCATGGAACGCTCATATTGAATACTTATTAACAAAGGCGAGGAAAATATTAAATTTCCTTAAAATTATTTCTAAAGAAAAATGGGGACAGAATTCATCTACATTGATAACTCTATGTAAATCTTTAATGAGGTCGAAAATAACATATGCCCAAGAAGTAATCTTTAGCGCTCCCAAATACCTATTGAAAAAGCTTGAAAGTATTGAATGCAAGGCATTGAAATTAGCACTTGGCCTTCCGGTGCATGCATCATCTTCTCGTACGTATTATGAAGCGCAGATGCTTCCCTTAGATGAATACAGAGAGTTAGCGTGTTGTAAACTTGTTATCAAGAGTACAACTAATAAAACGCACATTAGATCTGAAATAAAAATGAGGTCAGATATTGATTTTCCTAAAAGAGCAAAATCTATAGCTTCTCAAAAAACACTGGCAACGTACACGTCAAAAAGTATTACTGATTCTGGAGTTCTAATCGATAACGATGCTCTATCCATTAGACCGTTATTTTCTCCTATACCACCATGGGAGCTAAAATAAAGCACATTTTGATATTGAACATACTAATATGAAAAAAGATGAAAACATAAACATGTTAGCAAGCTGTATCAAATGCCATATTGAAAAGAACTATTCAAATTATTTGAAAATATACACAGACGGTTCGTGCATTGATAAACAAACAGGTTGTGCATTCTTAATACCAGACTTAAGAGTAGAGAAATCATTTTATATCGGAATTAACAAATCGATATTTACAGCAGAATTAACAGCGATACTCCTGGCTTTAAATTATCTTTTAAACTTTCCAAAAACAATATTTCAAATTCTGTTCTGTGTTGATTCTAAATCAGCTCTTCAGGCATTAAAAGTTTCTCAATTGCACACAAGACCTGAAATGGTCATAGAGATAATTTGTATGATACACATGTTGATTGCAAGAGGAACCCATGTAGTTTTTTGTTGGATTCCTTCACATTGTTCTTTTCATTATAATGAAAAAGTAGACAGGGCAGCTAAACGTGGAGCCAGAAATAGTTTTGGTTCAGAACTGTTTGATTTCCCCTTATCAATACATGAACAGTGTAACTTAGTTAAGTCGCATATCTGGAAAGCTTTCGAATATAGTATGGTAGATCACGTTTATAAAGAACAGTTTGATATTAAAAGAATCAAAGAGAATTTTAATCTTAATAGAAAATTACTCTCATTAATGCACAGGTGGAAACTTAATGCATTTAAAACAAAATATGTAAAAAACGTAGTTTGCGTATGTGGAAACAAAATTACTCCAATTCATATTGTTTCATGCAATGATATGAAAAAAATCATTCCAGTATTG
>CM065718.1:7203603-7209545 GCA_033310375.1 Conus canariensis | reverse complement strand
GCAGCCTAAATGTCAGATTCCTTCAGCAATCATTAACACCACGACACCAGTATCCATGTCCAAAATAATCAATGGTCTGGATCAGACTGATAACGGTGGTAATGACCAGGCACAAGCCTGTGTCCAAGGACTTCTGTCCCTCCTGGTATCACAATCACGCAAACAGACAGACCCACTGCCAGCCTTCTCTTCTCTCTATACACACTTTCCATCTGCTGCAAGTCTCTCTCTCTCTCTCTCTCTCTCTCTCTCTCTCTCTCTCTCTCTCTCCGTGAGTGTAACTTTAGTTCCTTTTCCTTGAAGAAGACCTTAGCAACGAAACGCTTTGCTTCTGCATTCGTTTGTTCTTTCTCTTCCTTTAAAGGTCAGTAATAACCCTACACTTCATCTGTATTTAGGAAAATCAAATAAAGTCCAAACTTCAAAAGAGAAGTTAGTGGCAACACTGTCATCATCGCTGAAGTCAATGCAGTTTCAGGAACAACTGTTCAGATCAATGCACCAGAACCTCTTACTAACAGAGACACTCTGCCGTCACAGAATTCTTCAATGGCATCTTCGACCTATGTGAAAGGTGTGCAACAACTGACTGCTCTTCATCTAACTGTTTAAGAATATTTCTCCTATCAACAGTTTCTGAACATAACGAATTTTTACCCAGTCAAAAAACAGATGTTGTGCAGCATAGAAAGAGGTTGAGGCTCTGGAAGTTGCTCTTTCACCTCTAATTTGGAGGAAAAAAAAATGTATTGCTGTCTCCCTCTTCACCCCCCCCCCCCCCTTTTTTTTTTTTAATCCCTAAGATCTACTACTACGCCAACAGTTACCCACAATCCTCAAAATCAGAGTACAAATCCACTGTTCACAACGGGTTTATCCTAGGACGTTTTCTGCCAGTTTTTTTTTTCCACCACGTCTAAACGACGTCATAGATCACGTGACAGATCACGTCTAATCCCCGCCCAGCAATGCGCGGAAGGTGGGCGCCTGCAGAAACATGGCTGTGTGCCCACTCAGTACTGTGGTTTACGAGGACAGGAGCAGTTCTCGTCTGATGTCTCTCTCCCAGAGAGCAGTGATCGTCCCTAACCTTTTAACCGGTCTGTCGTCGCTGGAATCCATTTTGTTTTGTCTTTTTTCCTTTCACCTCAAGTTCAGACAGGCAAAGAGATTTGTTGTTGGCTTTTTTTTTCTCTCTCTCCTAAATCCTGTAGTGGGGTCTAATCCTTTTCAAGGAGAGACAAAGTATACAGGATGCGATGTTGGGAACTGTCACCCAGTGATACACACCAAAGGTTTGCGCCCTTTGTTTGCCTCTGAACAGTCACGTAATGATGGTGTGAGGAAATGCCTGAGTAAAAGGGGGTAGGCAGAGTGTGTGGTCATCGACATGGAAAGGAACGAAAGTCACACACACAACACACACACACACACACACACACACACACACACACACACACACACACACACACACGCACGCACGCACGCACGCACACACACAAATAGTGATGTGACAACAGTTGGAGAGTGTATATGGATAGAAGAAGAGGCTAGCAGAGAGTCTACATGCACTGGTGACAATGTCATGGTGTTGATGCTTGGTAAAGAAATCTGACATTTTTGCTGCTAGGTTCTTCTTCGAAATCTTGGATGGAACAGTCTTTTCTGTATACATAACTTTATTCTCTATATTACTGTTGAGGGATGAAGTACCATACAAAATTAGCAAACACTCACTTCATTATGTCTCTTTTGCAGTAACTAAATGGGCAAGTTTTTAAGAGTTGTTTTTAAGAGGTTTTTTTTTTTTTTTCGCAAGTCTTTATGTTTAAGCCCTGTCTTAACGCTCTGTTTTGGTAGAGTGAAGAACAAAAAAGAAACTAAACTTGAAGAAAGAGGAAAACTGAAATTTAAAGCAAAAGCAGAAAAGTACTCCCCCCCCCCCCCCCCCCCCCAAAAAAAAAAAAAAAAAAAAAAAAAAATCATGAAAAAAACGAATATGTCTTTGTCTTTTATTTGTGTTTGTCTTTATTTAAAGTTCTATTCTAATCCTATATTCATCCTGTATCCATAACGATAATAGTAATAATAGTTATAATAATAATAATACTAATAACAACAACAACAACAACAATAAGAATATGGGCAAAACGATCATTATCAGTGTAGTCAGTGCAATTTTAGGGAAGTGCTCTTTTGATCAAAGCATCAGAACCTCTAGTGAACAGGGACAATGCTGCAGCAAAATAATCCGTTGATATTTTCGACTTGTGCAAAGCTTCCTAGTCTTCATCTGACTGTCTTAGAACATTTTTCACGTTACAGATCCTGAATATATACAAGTGAACGTGTTTATTTTTCGTAAGTCAAGCGCATAATTATAATTATGGTGTAGCATAGAAAAGGATTCTCATTGCTCTGGAAGCTACTTTTTCACCTCATATTTGGACATTTCCTTTACTGGTTTCTCCATTATCAACCCTCCCCCCCCCCCCCCCCCCCCCCCCCTCCCCCACTCATCATATTTTTCTTTTTTGTGTGTAGAGTTCTTTAAACTACGCCGCCAGTTACCCACCATCCTCAAAATAACTTTGGCCCCAGATTAGAAAACGGACACTTCGTGAGACGTTTCCTGCCAGTGTTTCACACCCCCATATGACGTCATACATCACGTGACAGATCACGTCTAATCCCCGCCCAGCGGTGCCTGGAGGGCGGCGGAGAGTCAATGTCTGACGCCTTCAGAAACATGGCTGTGTCCCCACTCAGTACTGTGGTTTACGAGGACAGGAGTAATTCTCGTCTGATGTCTCTCTCCCAGAGAGCAGTTATGGCCCTTAGCCTTTTAACCGGTTCGACGTCGCTGCAATTAATTTTTTTTGTTGTTGTTGTCTTTTATCTTTCGGCCTTTCTCTTCTAGTTCTAACAGGCAAAGGGATTTGTTGTTGGCTTTTTTTTTTTTTTTTTTGTTCTTTAGCAGGGTGTTATCCTTTTCAAGGAGGGAAAAGGAATGGTGGAGGTAAAAGGGCTTAGGTGGAAAGTGGAGAAGGAAATTTAACAAGAGAGAGAGAGAGAGAGAGAGAGAGAGAGAGAGAGAGGGGTTAAGGCAGGAAAGTGCCACATTTGAACTGTAACCAACTAAAATGGAAATGAATCTTCCGTTTTCTTTCTTTCCTGCTACCTTTCAAACGCCTACCCATCTTTTCAGTGTCTTCTCTCTGGTGTATACATGCTACTCCATTAATCAGATTGTTTCTCCATGACTTTTGGGGGGTTACTTTTTAGCTTTCACTTTTCGTTTCATTTTAATTTTCGTGTTCTCTTCAAGTTTAGTTCCTTCTTGTTGTTTTCAGTCAACCAAAATAGTGAGCTAAGATATGTGTAAAGAAAAAGAGGACTTGCGCCCCCCCCCCCCCCCCCCCCCCAAAAAAAAAAAAAAAAAACAACAAAAAACAAACAAACAAACAAACAAAACAAAAAAAAAAACCTCCTTAAAACAAAGCCACCCAATTAGATACTGAAACAGAAAATAGGTTTTTGCCAGTCTTGAATCGCATTTCATCTCTCAGCAATATCGTAGACAATAAATTTCTGTATATAGAAGAGACCTCTCCAAACAAGATTTCAGATAACAACCAAGCAGCAAAAATGTTTTAACCAATCATGAATACCTTGACAGTGTCACTAGTGCATATGTCCAAGACAATCAATGGTCTGGATCTGACTAATAATGGTCGTCATCACACGAACAAACTGACAGACTCACCGCTAGCCTCATCTTCTATCTATGCACACTCTCAATCTGTTGTCACATCACTATATAATATATATATATATATATATATATATATATATATATGTGTGTGTGTGTGTGTGTGTGTGTGTGTGTGTACATGTGTATGTGAGTGTGTGTGTGTGTGTGTGTGTGTGCGTGTGTGTGTGTGTGTGTGTGTGTGTGTGTGTGTGTGTGTGTGTTTTAACTTTTGTTCTTTCCCTTGTACAAGACCTCAGCATTGAAAAGCGCTGCCTCTATGTTTTCATTTGTCTTTGTCTTCATTCAAAACTCTATCATAATTCTTCATTTATCCTCTTTAAATGATACTAATGATACATAAATAACTAAATGAATAAATAAATAAATGAATAAAGAAAGAAAAAAAAGTCCCAGCTTGAAAAAGGGATATGCACAAAATGATGATTATCATTGTAGTCAATGCAATTTTAGTGACGTGCTCTTCACCTCAAAGCGAGCAGAGACACTGCTCTCACAGAATCCTTCAGGACCTGTGCAAAACTTACTGGTCTTCTCCTGAACATCTAAGAATATTCTTTCTCGCTACAGTTCCTGAACATTTTTTTTAAGAGTTCTTTTACTGCGCCACCAGCCACCCGTCATTCTCAACACTACTTTAGCTCCACGTTACAAAAGACGTTCAACACGGATACATACTAATACGTTTTCAGCCAGAGCTCCACCACATCAAGACGACGTCATAGATCACGTGAGAGATTACGTCTAATCCCCGCCCATCAGTGCCTGGAGGGTGGCGGGAGTCAATGTCTGACGCCTGCAGAAACATGGCTGTGTCCCCACTCAGTACTGTGGATTACGAGGACAGGAGCAGTTCTGGTCTGATGTCTCTCTCCCTGAGAGATGTGATCGTCCTTAGCCTTTTAACCGGTTCGTCATCGCTGGAATCCATTTTTTTTTTTTTTTTTTTTTTGTGTGGTCTTGTGTCTTTCAGCCTTTCTCTTCCAGTTCAAACAGGCAAGTAGATTTGTTGTTGGCTTTTTTGGTTTTATTCTTTGGTGGGGTCTACTGCTTTCCAAGGAGGGATAAAGTATGTTGGATGGCGATGTTGGGAACTGTCACCCAGTGATACATACCAAGCGATACACATGTTGTTGCGTCTAAACAGTCTCGTGATCATGGTGGAAAGGAATGGTTGAGGTAATACAGGGTAAGCTGAGGACGGAGAAGGAAAATTAGAAGAGAGAGAGAGAGAGAGAGAGAGAGAGAGAGAGAGAGAGAGAGAGAGAGAGAGAGAGAATATCTGTGATCGCCAAATCTGAACTGTACTGAATTCAACTGGAAATGAATCTTCCGTTTTCTTTCTTTCCTGCAGTCTTTCAAACGCCTCCCCTATCTTTTCAGTCTCTTCTCTCTGGTTTATACGTGCCACTCCATTAACCACAGTTTTTTTCGTAACTTTTTTTCGGTTGCACATATATGTTTTCGCTTTTCGTCTGATTTCAATTCTCCTGCTAAGTTCACATTTATTTTAACTTTTGTTTTTCCAGCCAACCAGAATAGAGAGTGTTGTGAATGAAGCCAAGTTTCTTTCTTCCT
Organism: Conus canariensis; assembly: GCA_033310375.1. Taxonomy (NCBI): domain Eukaryota; kingdom Metazoa; phylum Mollusca; class Gastropoda; order Neogastropoda; family Conidae; genus Conus; species Conus canariensis. Next base: position 7,204,195 of record CM065718.1, on the reverse strand, counting down.
CCACAAGCTATCTAAGGCCCTCAGAATCACTTCATACTCAGAATATCAGTCAGGTGTTTCAAAGGGATATTCCTAAACACGATTTCCGCAAATATTTTGTAATCCACGTACTATAAAGAAACAGATGTATATATAACAGATGTTGCTATGATTCCATGAAAATCTTGTTCAGAGATGTTCCGCCTGATGCGATCTTTGAATTCTTGAAAGAGATTAACGGTTTTCATCGAATCTGAGATTTTACAGTGAAAAGATTTTTAACCAAATTTCGAGTGGGTTTTTAGAAGATGTGTCTTAAAGAGTTGTGTGAATGAATGATTTGTGAGTTGATTTTTACGTGGTGACAGCCCTGATATGGCCCTTTGTGGTCGGCTGGGCTATAAGCAACATTTGGAAGTTGCTGGGAGTGTGAGAGATGTTTAGTTTAGTGGAAGCACACACTGGTCATCTGAGTTCCATCCTGTATAACGTCGTGGGCGCTTACCTTACGGAGAGTCTTGGTCCTCAGCATCATACTTGTGAGCAGTCGGTTATGTATTGATCGCGCCTTGAACGAATTAGGAAAATAGCAGTCGAATGAATGCGACGAAAT
>CM065718.1:7171103-7176103 GCA_033310375.1 Conus canariensis | reverse complement strand
AACCTATCAACACCATCCGCAGCCAGCTGGTCGCCCCCAAGGACAAAACTGACAAACTGGACAAGTCTGGAGTGATCTACCAAATAGACTGTCGTGACTGTGAAGAGAACTATGTCGGGGAAACTGACAGAAGCCTTCGAAAACGCTTGACAGAACACAAAAGGGAATCACCACCAGTAGGCGCCCACCTACACGCCCAGCAACATGTATGTACGAAATGGAATAACTGTTTTCGTTCCACCTGATCAATATGATCGGGTATTGGTTTAGATTGGTGATGTTTTAAGGAGGACTAACAAAAATGCGTCTAACAACCCCAGACTCAACGTGACAAGCCTAAAACTACCCTTCCATCATTTTTCAACACACTCATTGACACATAAATCTATTGAGAAACGAGAATGTTACTGAAACCAGTTCACCAGTAGCTACTACCAGGTGAAGACAGGAAGGAACCGTAAACTGGTCTCGAATCAGGCTATAGAAGTGCTACATTCCCAGCTGAGTGACCTGTTTAAATCCGGTAGTCGTGATTATAAAAGCATTTCTTTAAAACTACAAAATAAAGTTCTAAGGAGAGCAAAATGTTGGATCAATAAGAAATGGAGGAAACAAGTGCAGATAAAAAAGAGTATGAATTATTTTCCAGCCAGTTAAATACTTGACCAATTGGCTCTTATGGTTCACCATCATCTACGTTTGCTTCCTATTTAGGTTTGTTTGTTTGTTTATTTTTAGCAAGCCCCCTCCCTCATATCCCCCATCCAACACGCAGAAATCTGTCTACCACCTTCCTTCTTCCATCCCGTTCCTCTCTGCCTGTCCCCCACCCACACAACTCCCACCATGTGAGAGAATATCACACACGTACTATCATCAAAATGGAATCTGTCCAGCCTTAAACATGAAGAAGGGAAGGGAACCAATATTTGTGAGAATGTTCTCCCACGGTGTCAGCATTATCTTCCTTTCAAAAGCAACTGACACCTTTCTAGCATTAGAATAGATTTTGCAATTTTTCTAGAAAACTGGAATCCCTGTTGTTGTTGCGTCTTTGCTTGTTTTTTTTTTTTTAACTTTGATTTGTAAGGTAAATTCAGAGCGGGGTGACTACATGGGCAGACCAAAGGCGAAGGAGCCACGTCCATTTTGCATGCAATTTCAGGAGAGAAGTGATTGTTCGGTCTTCATTTTCCTTTGTCTTGAACTTTGTTCATCTTGCCTGAAGAAGACTAAAGAGGTCGAAACGCGTCGTGTTTTGTCCTGTACTTTGTTTCTGTCTTTCGTTCGGCGGAACAGTGATTTTTCTTTAAAGGTTGGTTTCATTTGTCAACATCAAAGCATGAAGTTTGTTTGATTTTTTAAACATTAAAACATAGCAGAAAAGATATACAGGTTTCATCATTCCGTCAGCTGTTTGCTGGTTTGCATGCGTGATTTTTTTTTTCGTCTTCTTTCTTTGTGTGTGTGTGTGTGTGTGTGTGTGTGTGTGTGTGTGTGTGTGTGTGTGTGTGTGTGGTTCTCGTTTCAAAATGATCCCAGCCCTAACATGACGGACTATGATGTTGCCTTGCTTTTGTGTTGATTATCAACATCGTTTTTTTTGTGGTTGTTATCTTGACTTTGCACAAAATATACAGCCTTTGACTTTCTTCACTTTGGTTCACGTAACGAATGAAAACAAACCAAAACCAAATGTGATCCAAAATATCAAAACATCCAGATGAACTCACATTACTGTGGCAACACCCCCTGGAGGTCTACACACTGATTGTGACTCACTCTATACATCATACGCTAACCCCCATCCCCGAAGACTGATGTGGTTATCTTTGTGGTGGGATTACAAACAATAACGAAAGCGCGCGCGCGCGCACACACACAACACACCACCAGCACACGCACACGCACCAGACCACCACACACGCGCGCGCACCACCACCACACACACACACACACACACACACACACACCACACTATCATTACACACACAGGAGAGAAAACGACGACGACGACAAAGAAGAAAGATAGAAAGAAAGAAGGAAAACCAGAAAGACTGAAAGACTGAAACGATCAAAGAAGAATGAAAAAGAAAAAAAAAAGAAAAGAAAAGAAAGAAGAAGATAGAGGAAGAGAAGGAGACGTAAGAGGTGGTGGAGGAGGAGGAGGAGGAGGGGAGGAGGAAAGAGGCGAGGAATAGGAAGAAGAGGAAGAGGAGGAGGAGGAGGAGAAAGAGATGTCTCAACCAAAGATCGTCTTCGTCCTCTCCCCAAACCCTCCCCCCCCCCCTCCCCCAATGACAGTAGTGTCGCTGCCAGCCTGATGATGGCACCCACCAGTCCTCACTGTCTTCAATATGCCCTCAGTGACAGGATAACTGTTGATAGAGGGTGTTCACTGAAAAAACTGACTCTCATGAAATTTGGCCGCTTTGCACCATATTTCACGAGAACTCATGTGCTCACGAGAATTTTGTCGCTGAGTACGCTAATTTCGTGCGAACACTGCCGCATGTCCATATTCATAGGAACTAAGCTCGCGGAGACCACACACTTCACGAGTAAAAAGAAATTAGATTGCTGCGACAAGTGTAAAGATTTTTACGTGAAATATTTGTTGCTAACAATAAAATTCCACTCTAAAAACTATCAATGAACGTTCATTTTTTCGGGGTAAGAATTTCACGCCGGGGTGATTTTTCACGACACTGTAAAATCCGTGAAATGTTGCCGCCCTTAGTACGTAACGAGAGGCCCAAACCGCGACCAAATGCACACACACACACACACAACACACACACACACACACACACACACACACACACACACACACATACACACACACACGCGCGCGCGCGCGCGAAGGTCACATGGGAGACCGAGGACCTCCACCAAAGTCGAACGGATCCCGGATCCGGCCGCCTTTTTATACTAATCTGCCCCAGAGATCAGCAGAAACAAAAGCTGGGTGGATCCGTCCTTGGGCTACACACCATCTTTTCGGCAAGTGTCATTAACACACACAGACACATCGCTCGCGGCCTTATTTGCATCCGCATGTGTTTGTGGTGTGTGTGTGTGTGTGTGTGTGTGTTGTGTGTGTGTGTGTGTGTGTTGTGTGTGTGTTGTGTGTGTTTTGCATAAGGGGTAAAGTGGTTTCACCAAACCCAGCAGGTGCGTCTTTTTTCTTTCTTTCAATAATAATAATGATAATAATAATGAATACTTATATAGCGCCTATTCTCGGCTAGAGACCAAGCTCTAAGCGCTTTACAATCAACACTCGTTTACACAACGGGCTGCCTACCTGGGTAGTGCCGACTGAAGAGCTGGCAGCTGGCGCTTCATTCAGTCGTTTCCCGTGTCATCCAGTCAGTATCGTTCAATATCGATCACTCATTTTCCTTACTTCCTTCATTCTTTCCATTTCTCACGCAGGGTGCATGCTATGTGTAACGTGTCATCCATACCAATGGCCAAACTGGTCTACTCTTCCGAAAGTTGGTGATGGGATTTTACGTGTGTGCAAGATGTTATGCGTGCGTTCACACACGGAACCTCGGTTTATAGTCTCATTCGAAGGACTGTATGGGAAATGGAGTCAGAACCAATGTTAACTCCGAGGGAAAAATCCCCCTGTACCGAAACGCCCCGGCGGAAGTTCGAACCCGCAACCCCAGGATCACCAAGATTACGAGTCCGGCGTTCTACCAACTGAGCTATTCCGACTCCCTCGGTCTTTCACGTAAACCCGACCAAATCATCCCCCCCCCCCCCCCCCCCTCAGATCCTGTTATACTGGAATTTGACCGGAATTTTTGTTACCAGACCTTCCACACAGGCGATTCATTAAAAATGTTTAGAGGCAAATTTCGAAGAAAAAAAAATCGAGTCTAAAAAAATTCAACAATCGTCGATGAGCATACTTAGTTAAAGACGATTTTGAAAATCTGATGAAACTATTTATGAGGTTCGATCTCCCTCTCTCCCTCTCTTTTCTTTGTGTGTGTGTGTGTGTGTGTGTGTGTGTGTGTTGTGTGTGTGTGTGTGTGTGTGTGTGTGTGTGTAAAGAATGAAGAGACAGACGGACAGACAGATAGACAGATCGACAGACAGACACACAGACAGGCACACAGACAGACAGATAGAGACAGAGAAAGAAAAGGGAAGAAGAGAAAAGGAGGAGAGAGAGAGAGACAGAAGAGAGAGAGAGACAGAAGAGAGCAGGACAGAGACAGAGACAGAGACAGAGACGAGGCAAACAGACACATAGACAGACAACAGTAAACATACAGACACACAGACAGGCACACAGACAGACAAATAAAGATTAGGGAAGAAAAAGAAGGGCATCGAGAGTTTGGGGAGAAAATGAGAGACAGGAGGTAAGGGAGAGAGAGAGAGGGAGGGAGAGGGGGGGTAGGAGAGAGAGAGAGAGAGCAGGAGATAGAGAGTAAGGGAGGGAAATAGAGAGAAAGAGAGTAGGAGAGAGAGAATTAGAGAGGATAGGAGAGAGAGAGAGAGGGGGAGGGAGAGAGAGAGAGAGAGAAAGAAAGAGAGAGACAGACAGACAGACAGACAGAAGGTAGGAGAGAGAAAGAGGGGGTAAGGGAGGGAGGGAGAGAGAGAGAGAGAGAGAGAGAGAGAGAGAGAGAGAGAGAGAGAGAGAAGATCATGACATTTGATGTTCGCTCACATAGTTCTCTTGGTCTTTTTTTTTCTTCCCCTTGTTCATTAACGAAATGGAATTACAGACCCCATGACGAGCACGCATCTCACCGCTTTCTCTCCTCTCTCTCTCTCTCTCTCTCTCTCTCTCTCTCTCTCTCTCCTCTCTCTCCAAACTCTCTCTTTCTCTCTCTTTTGCACCTTTCTTCTCTCTCTTTCCTCTCTCTCTCTCTTACCCCCCTCTCTCTCCTTCCATCCCCTCTCTCTCTTCCACCTTCTCTCCTCTCTCTCTCTCTCTCTCTCTCTTCTTACCTCTCTCTCTCTCTCTCTTT
>CM065718.1:7163603-7166103 GCA_033310375.1 Conus canariensis | reverse complement strand
CCACTTTAATGCTTCCTGATCCACACGTATTTTCTCTCTCTCTCTCTCTCTCTCTCTTCTCTCTCTCTCTCCAATATGCTTATACACAAAACTGAGGAGCAAACTGCACATTTGCTGCGGCAACAAAGACAAAACCGCCTGATAGTCCCTCGCCGCCTCTCTGATGTATGGCGTCCGTTTGTGGCCCAAAGACGGAAAGCAGTTCATTGATTTCAAGCATTAGCAGACAGGAAACGACATACACCGAGCCACATACATCACTCTTGTTGAAGCAACCTCGTAAGCAGAAGGTCTTCACTTGTCCCGCTCCATTCGTCCACCTGCTCCGCTAGGTATCCCTTTCCCCCGTCTCTCTCCCTCCATCGTCTCCACCCCAACATCCTGTTTTCGTGGGTGTTTTTATATATATATATATATATTTTTTTTTTTTTTTATCAATGTTCATGCAAACTCTTCCCGTCCCCAAGTGCTGTACTTCCTACGTATTTGTTGTTTTTCCACCCCATCACACACACATGCATATTTTTGGCCACATATGCCTTTACTTTCTTAGTTTTTGACAGCAATTGGAACAAACATTTACATCTGTCGCAATTTCAATAATTATTTTTCAAATAAATCTGGATTTAAGGGGAAGAGGGCACGAACATTATCTTCCGTCAGTGAACGTGTAGTCGATTCTATTATTCATTTCTCCATAGTATAAATGACAGCAGGACCTTCCGAAGGCAGTTACTTCGGTAAGTGAAGAGCTCACTAGGCTTACTTCCAGAATCTGGGTACCATCTGAACTAAGCACTTCCAAAATAAGCAAAATGGAAATTATTCAGTATCGCGAAGATCCTCTTGCATACATGAAAATTATCTCAAAACAAACAGTCAAGAGCCTCCAGTGAAGAGGGGGAAAAAGAATATTTAAAACGAGGGTGGACTAAAAATGTGTCTAAAATTTGTAGCTGAAAAATTGAGAGACACGACCAGTAGAACTCAAATACTGGGGATTAATATCCAAGAGGATGAAAAAGGACTTTGAAAATCCCAAGTTTAAAACACCGGACGTTGCTGCATGACGTAAAAGGCTCGCAATTTGACGCACACACACTCACAAACATATGTACATATACGTACGCCCACACAAACGCGCGCAGTCTGTCTGTCTGTCTGTCGTACATATACGTACGCCCACACAAACGCGCGCAGTCTGTCTGTCTGTCTGTCTCTCCTCTCTCTGTATGTGTGTGTTGCTTGTTTGTGTAATTGTATGCGTGTGTGCGTGCCTCCGTCGTCTCCTCGCGAGCACGTTTGTGTGTGTGTGTGTGTGTGTGTGTGCGTGCGTGCGTGCGTGCGTGTGTGTGTGTGTGGTGTGTGTGTGTGTGTGTGTGTGTGTGTGTGTGTGTGTGTGTGTGAGCGCGCGCGCTCGTGCGTGCGTGCGTGCGTGCGAGCGTGTGTGCGTGTCTGTCTGTCTGTCTGTCTGTCTCTCTCTCTCTCTCTCTCTCTCTGTTCACGTCTCTCTCTCTCTCTCTCTCTCTCTCTCTCTGTTCACGCTCTCTGTCTCTCTCTCTCTCTCTGTCTCTCTCTCTCTCTCTGTCTCTCTCTCTCTCTCTCTCTCTCTCTCTCTCTCTCTCTCTCTCTCTCTCTCTCTTTTGCCCAGTTTCTCTGTCCATTGTCCTTTTCTCCGGTGGGTTTTTTGTTGTGTGTTTTAACATTATGCTTTTCAATTATTCAGACTTCCTAATTTTCTGAAAAGAAAAGAAAAAAGAGAGAGAAAGTATGTGGAGGGCAAGATGACCTGATCTTTCTTCGTCCTTCTCCGTCCTTCTCCCTCCTCCCCCCCCCCCTCCTTTCCCCCCCCCATCCCCCTCCCCCCCCCCCAGCTCCTCCACCTCGTCCCTCTTATACGATGACTTTTTCTGCACTCTTTCCTAATAATCCACGTACTCGTCTTATTCTCTTTCCCCGTAACCAACTCCTCTCTGTCTGTCTATCTGCTGCTCTGTCTGTCTGTCTGTCTCTCTTTCCCTCACAGACACACACATACACGGACATAGATACATAGACATACACATTCAGAGAGAAAGAGAGAAGAGAGAGAGAGAGAGAGAGAGACGACGACGAGAGAAGGGGAGGAGGGACAGAGAGAAGAGCAGCACAAGAAGATAGACTAGACAGAAGACGACAGAAGAAGACAGACAAGACGAGGACAGACAGAGAAGCACGCATGAGACATAAGAGAGTAGATGTAGTAGATGTGTATAAGCGAGAGAGGTGTAGAGGTGATGGAGGTACGCGAGAGAGCACGAGCACGGTGTAGTGTCTGTTAGTGTGTATATGTGCAGGCGTATGTTAGTCAGTGTGTGTGGTGTGTGTGTACGTGGTCGGTGGGTGTGTGTGTTTTTGTGTGTGTGTGTGCGGTGTGTTGTGTGTGTGTGGGGGGGCGTCGCTGCGCGGGTGTGTGTGTGTGTGTGTGTGTGTGTGTGTGTGTGTGTGTGTGGGGGGTTTG
>CM065718.1:7156103-7158603 GCA_033310375.1 Conus canariensis | reverse complement strand
TCTGCGTGCCTGTGCACTCCTTATGTGCTTAGTTCAGAGACCAACCATCTCAAAACCTGAAGAAGAAGAAGAAAGCAGCAGCAGCAGAAGAAGAAAAAGAAGAAGAAGAAGGAATAAGAGGTAGAGGAGGAGGAGGAGGAGGAGAAATACAAGATCTCTTATTGTTCTACGTGCACGTTCACTTCTTATGTTCATAGGTCAAAGGACCAAATATCACAAAACGTGTTTGTTTGTGTAGAAGAAGAAGAAGAAGAAAAAGAAGAAGAACAAGAACAAGAACAAGAAAATCAAGAAGAACAAGAACAAGAACAAGATTTTTTTTATCGCTGGAAAAGTCACGGAGATCTGTTTGACACAAATAAACTCAAACACAGTAAACAGGATAAAAAAAAAAAAAATGCAAATGAAGAAATTTTATATTTCTAGTTTATTTGTACTTTTCCTTTAAATAATTAAGAATATGCGTGTGTGTACGCGTGAGCGCGCACGTACCGTGTGTGTGTGTGTGTGTGTGGTGGTGGGGGGGGGGGGGTGCGTGCGTGCGTGCGTGTGTGTGCGTGCGTGTGTGTGTGCGCGCGTGCGTGCGTGTGTGCGTGGATATTTGCGTGAGTGTGTGCGTGCGTGTTGCGTGCGTGCACGTGTGTGTGTGTGTGTGTGTGTGTGTGGGTTGTGTGTGTGGGCGTTGTTGTTTGTGTGCGTGTGTGTGTGTCTGTGTGTGCGTGTGTATGTCTGTGTCTGTGTCTCTGCATCTGAGTCTGCATGTCTATGTGAGCACGTTCTTTATGTGTGTGTGTGTGTGTGCGCGCGCGCGCGCGCGCGCGCGTGTGCGTGCGTGCGTGTGTGTTGTGTGTGTGTGGTGTGTTGTGTGTGTGTTTTGGTGTGTGTGGTGTGTGTGTTGTGCTGTGTGGTGTGGTTGTGTGTGTGTGTGTGCGTGTGTGGTTGTGTGTGTGTGTGTGTGTGTGTGTGTGTGTGTGTGTGTGTGTGTGTGTGTGTGTTGTGCGTGTGTGTGTGTGTGTGTGTGTGTGTGTGTGTGTGTGTGGTGTGTGTGTGTGTGTCTGTGTGCGTTGTGTGTGTCTGTGTGTGTGTGTGTTCAACAAATGAAAATCCCACGCACTTATTTTCTCCCCCACTTTCACGCCAACAAAACGGACGGCGTGGAGCAATAATAACCATTCCCCAACAGTCTTCCTCACGACGCTAAGGTCGTGCAGCCGCTTTAAAAGACAGCACTCAGCACACAGTGATCCGACTCCATCGGGCGATCCATCCTCTTCCTCGCCCAGACATTACCGGCTCTCAAACGATCTGAAGCTGCCTCTAAGCCGATCGGACGATTGCGCCCGTGACGGACGTTTCCACGCCTTTATGAACAAACCCGACAGCTTGAGTCGAGGTTAATAGCCGGGTAAGGTTACAAAAGTGGGTTTTTATGGGATTAGCCGGCTAAAGTTACACGCGAAAGGTCCGGTGTTTTTGATGGGATTATCAGGGTCGGGTTACCGAACCCTAGTGCCTATTGGCTGTCTCGCCATCCTGGGTTGTGATGTCGAGGTCAGAATCACGAGAAACTGGAGGAGGGGGAGAGGGGGGGGGGGGGGGGGGGGGGGGGGGGGGGGGGGGGGGGGGGGGGGGGGGGAAGAGACGAGGAACTGTTTCCGGGTCAGATTTCACCCCTTCTGTGCCCTTCATTCTCTTCTCCCTCTTCTCTCTCTTGTCGTCTCTGACTCTCTGTCTGTCTCTTTTTTGTCCTATCTTCTCATTCTCTCTCCCTTTTCTCTCTCTCTCTCCCCTCTCCCTTTCTCTCTCTCTCTCTCTCTTTCTCTCTCTCTCTCTCTCTTCTTTCTCTTTTTCTTATTCTCTCATTCTCTCTCCCTCTCTCTCCCTTCTTTCTTTTCTCTCTCTCTCTCTTCTCTTCTCTCTCTCTCTCTCTCTCTCTCTCTCCATTCTCTCTCTCTCTCCTCTCTCTCTCTCTCTCTTCTCATTCTCTCTCCCTCTCCTCTCTCTCCCTTCTCTCTCTCTCCCATCTCTTCTTCTCTCTCCTCTTTCTCTCTCTCTCTTCCTCTCCCCCCCCTCTCTCTCTCTCTCCTCCCTCTCTCTCTCTCTCCCCCTAACTTTCCAACAGCAGACCTGACGAGATCTTGACTTAGAGCGAAACATCTGCCTCGTGCTGGTCTGTGGAGTCCCCGCTGGAGGAACAATACTGACCCAGAGAGCACGCACTGCAGAACAAGGCCCTGCTCTAGTGTCAAAGCCTCAAGGGCGAGAACTGTGTCCAGAAATGTGGTAGACATTCCATGTTTTGTTGTTTGTTTGTGTTTGTTTGTTTGTTTGTTTGTTTGTTTGTTTTCATGAGTGTATGCTTGCCGAGTGATGGATTTTTTGTTGTTGTTGTTCTGCTGCTGTTATTGTCGCTGTTCTTTTTTTTTTTTTTTTTAATTTGTGAAGTTTAAATTTGTTCTTTTTTTCCCCTTCATTTTGTTTTATTCCCCGTCCTTTCAGA
>CM065718.1:7154455-7156003 GCA_033310375.1 Conus canariensis | reverse complement strand
GTGTGTGTGTGTGTGTGTGTGTGTGTGTGTGTGTGTGTTTTCTTACACTAACTTGCAAGATCAAGACTTGTCAGGTAGAATTGTTTCCTTCGATATTATTGGTTTCTGTGAATTAGTCACGTGTCCTGATTTTTATTGAAAAATGTGTGTTTTTCTGATTGGCTGGCCGACTTTCATTTTTAGCTTGGCACACGCACACCACCCACCTGTGACGAGTCACTTGACAACTTCATCAGATCGGTCCCAAGCAGCCACCCTCTTGTACAAACTGTACAAAAACAGCCCCCCCCCCCCCCCCCCATCTTTCTCTATCCCATGTGTCTCACACACACAAATTTCTAATCTATGCCAACCCTTTTTCTCCTTCCTTCTCTCCCAGATGTAGCGAGTCAATACAAACAATTTTACGTCACGTCGCGACTACTCGTCATTCTCTCCCCACCTTCCTTACCCTCTCAACCCCCCCCCCCCCCCCTCACTCCCTAATTTGGCGGCATGACACAATGAAAAATTGAAAATTTTCCATTTCTACACCATTTGAGTGTAATGGCCTACAGTTATGGGTGACTGTTTGATAGTCGCATAGATTCCATGAGAGAGAGAGAGAGAGAGAGAGAGAGAGAGAGAGAAGAGAGAGAGAGAGAGAGAGAGAGAGACTGAAGGTACAGTATTTCTACCAAAAGCATCAAACCATTAATTCATGTGTATACAGATTATTTACAAAAAAGGCATAGTAAAATATCAAGGACATGCATAGATGAGCACATGAATATGTACACGGACATTTCCTTTCCCTATGATGATGATGATCATGAACATTAAATCTCCTTCTCCATTCTCTTACAGAAAGACATCTGGGAATAGGTGGGTGGGGAGTCATCTTAGTCATGATCAGATTAACCCCCCTCCCCCCCCCCCCCCCCCCCTCTGTTACAAAGTAACTCCCTGGGAGTCAGAAAACACGTGTACACATTAACTCCCAGGGGAGTTATTCTAAACTGTGAAAAAACTGACTCCCCTTAGTGGGCGGGGAGTTAAACTTTTACACGCCTGGATTAACTCCCGGGAGTTAATCTGTACTAACTCCCAGGGGGGCATTCTGTCTACAGGGTGGGAGTTAAGTCTGATATATGTACAAAATGACTCCCCCCTTAATGTTTCAAGAATTTGTTGAGACTTGTACAAAAAAGATTTTAGAACATTTTGAAGTTTTACTGAGTGGAGTTATTTTGGCACAGGGTGGGAGTCATTCTAGTTTAACTCCCGGGGGAGTTAAAATTTACATATGAACAGTTTAACTCCCTGGGAGTTAAACCATTCGGGAGTTAAAACTTTTCGTTACACCGCGCCCGTGAATGCTCCAAACACCCTGTTTCCAGCTTTCCACATGTAACTAATTATAGTCAGCTGTCGTCTGCCGCTCACTGTCTCAGTCTCCTGGGCCACACACCTGCAATGCTCTCGCTCTTCCTCTTCGTCCCAAGCCAGAACCAGGCTAATTCACAGCTTGCCTAAACTAATTATCTGTCTCTGTCTCTGTCTCTCTCT
>CM065718.1:7139455-7149455 GCA_033310375.1 Conus canariensis | reverse complement strand
TATTTCTGTTATCATTATTACTATCATAGTCTCATAATTATTGTCATTATTATTATTATCGTAATCGTCGTCGTCATCATCATCATCATCATCATTATGATTATTGTTATTATTATTATCATTATTATTGTTATCATTATTAATATGGTTGTTGTCGTTGCTGTTATTATCATCATTAGCATTAGCATTTGCATGATTTGCATTATTATTACCAGCTATCATTTCCTCGTTATCATTATAAGTAGTAGTAGTAGTATTGGTGTGTTGTTGGTATCAAAAACCTCATTAACGGGAACGATCATTACTTTCATTTGTTAAAAACAAAAAAGAAAGCTGTGCAGTATTCAACTCTTGGACCGTATAAATATCGATAATTCCAGAAAGTCCTGTTTCCATAATACACATATGAGAAAGACATCACCTCTGGAACCTCCAAAGACAACAAGACCATGATTGACCAAACAGCCAAAGAAGACAACAAGACCATGATTGACCAAACAGCCAAAGAAGACACCAAGACCATGATTGACCAAACAGCCATAGAACAATCTTGGAGCACAGTGTCAGCGTTGTAGTCGCACGGTGGATAACGCATTAGCCCAGACAGCGAGAAAATCCTGTCTCTGTGCTTCCAGTCTTTCACGTAGAGTTTTCCTTGTTGTTTGTTTGTTTATCTTTCTCACTTGCTGTGTCACTTGCACCCACGATGTTTATTCTGGCTCCCCGTCCATAGTCACAGCTCTGGCAATTCACAGTGAACAGTTAATTATTATTGTTATATAGCACCAATCCTCGGCTAGAGACCAAGCTCTAAGCGCTTTACAATCCACACTCATTTACACAACGGGCTGCCTACCTGGGTAGTGCCGACTGAAGAGCTACCAGCTGGCGCTTCATTCAGTCGTTTCCCCGTGTCATCCAGTCAGTATCGTTCACTCGATTTCCTTACTTCCTTCATTCTTTCCATTTCTCACGCAGGGTGCATGCTATGTGTAACGTATCATCCATACCAACGGCCAAACTGGCCTTCTCTTCCGAAAGTTGGTGATGGATTTGACGTGTGTGCAAGATGTGCGTGCTTTCACACACGGAACCTCGGTTTATAGTCTCATTTGAAGGACTTTATGGAAAATGGAGTCAGAACCAATGTTAACTCCGCAGGAAAAAATCCCCCTGTACCGAAACGGCCCAGCGGAGATTCGAACCCGCAACCCCAGGATCACCAAGATTACGAGTCCGGCGCTCTACCACTGAGCTATTCCGGCCCCAGATAGTGTCAAGTGGTCATAGAGCAACCCACTAGAGGAGACACTGCACTGCTGCCGAGTCACTTCGGTGGTGTTCAGTGGTGTCTGCTCTGATCCGACATACGCAGGACACCACCTGCTACGCCCCCCCCCCCCCCCCCCCCCCCCCGCTTCTACTGATAACAATAATTGCTTGGTCGCGGAGCCAGCGTGAATGAGCTCTCCCAAGGGAGGGCGCCTCCACGTCCGTCCAACGACAGTCCCAATGAGCTTCCCAATACACTGATCCCCCCAACAGACTCTCACCACGGGCGAAGACGTGACAAAGAAATGGCGGAAACTGAGATCACTGTGAGCGAGGAGTATACAGGGCCACAGAACTTGAGATTTTTTTTTTTTTTTTTAATGCTGATCGATGAGGATGGGGATGATGAATACGATGCTGCTCACAGAAACAGACACCTGCAGTGTTGGTCAGGAAATTTGAGCAACACTCTCAGAGACGTATCCATTAAGTGGATGAAGCTCGACTGTGTGGTCCCAGTCTTCCCAGTTGAGCTCATGGCCAACTCAAACTTTAGTTAGGAACCGGTCGGAGCAGAAAAAGAAAACGAAAAAAAAAAAAAAAAAAAAAAAAAGAAAATCAATGGCTCTGATGGGAATCGAACCTATGACCTCACAGCCAGGAGTTCGCGACGTTGTTGCTGTTGTTGTTGTTGCTGTTGTTGTTGTTGTTGTTGCTGTTGATGTTGTTGTTGTTGATTTCCGTCTCCCACCAGACCTTCCACAGTGCTCATAGATCCGGTCTGTCGGATAGTCGGATAAGCCGAGTGTCTACACACAGCAGAAACTCTGTACACGTAGAAGAACCAACGGAAACAAAGGAGCAGTTCCACGGCCCAAATTCTGCAGGCAAAGAAATCCACTTTCATCGACCATAAACATAGACGCTAGACTCCGAACAACAAGAAAGCAAAGACACGCATAATCCTTGTTGAGTCTGCCCATTCACTGAAGATTAGGCCGAGAAGTTACAATGTATCCGTTCTGTATGTGCTCCGCTGGAAAAAAAAAAAAGGAGGGGAGGGGTAGTGGGAATTAAACGACGATAAAAAAAACAACAACTTAACTCTTATCGTTGCTCATAAAGAAAGACAAATATGAAGGGGAAAACAAAACGGAAAATAAAGAGAAAAGGAGTGGTCTTTTTCCCATGAAGAAAGGCTTACGATAGATAGGCAAAGGTTAAAAAAGAAAATAAAAGGGAGCGTACTGTGTAGACTTATGTAGCTCATACCCCTTAACAAATTGTAAAAAGAAAGGTGGCGCTGGAATGTGGCGACGCGCTCTCCTGAGGAGAACGACCTGTATTTCAGACAGAGGTATCCGTTGTGACTATAAAATTGTACTATACCATACTTTGCTGTGCTATGCTATGCTATACCATACTACACTGTACTATACTATACAAACAAAAATCAGGATTGGCTGCATTTACCACAGCGTATCAGTCGTAGAAGCAGTAAACTGTCAACTGTTTGGGCACATCATAACGGACAGCGAGGCCTATCCCTCCTCTTCCGCGCCTTTCAACCTTCCCTGAGGTAAATCAAGTATCTCTTTACTGCTAAGTGGACAGACAGTATTTTCAAGCCAAAAAAAACCCCAAAAACAAAAAAACCCGATCCTAAGAACGATTCAAAGTCACTGCCGTCAGCTCCAAAGTCAAACGCTTCAAACATTTGATAATGTGCCCTTTGAATGCTATGCTAGGCTGTGCTGTAGTACACTGCACTATATAGTCTACTGGGCTGTACTGTACTGTACTTTGCTGTGCTGTGCTGTCTAGTACCGTGCTATGCCATGCTATGCTATGCTATGCTATGCTATACTGTACTAGTAGAAGAAACTCTAGGGAGAGCTTGACAGCAGGTCTTCAATTAAGAAACTATACTATACTATACTATACTTACTGTAACTGTAGTGTACTGTATGTACTGCACTGCACTGCACTGCACTGCACTGCACTGCACTGCACTGCACTGCACTACACTACACTACACTACACTACACTAACTAACTAGACTAGACTAGACTAGACTAGACTAGACTAGACTAGACTATACTATATACTATACTATACTATACTATACTATACTATACCAGACGAGACGAGACGAGACTCTTTTCTCCTCTTGAGCGATATTACCGCAGAAACACCGCCAGCCAAAGAGCCATTCAGGAGAGGAAAGTCGATTCCAGACATAGTTCTGTTCACAGGACAGAATTCCGTGGGTCGCAAATGCTGACAGTGACGGGTAATATAGCAATATTTCAAAGGCATCTTCCACCGCCCCCCCCCCCCCCCACACACCCCCTCCCCCATCCTCCTCCCAACGCGCCTCTCCTTTTCCTCTCCTCTTCACCTTCCTTTCTGCAGCATCATTTCTCTTTCCGATGTCATTGTTTTGATTTATAACAATGTCCAAGTCGCACCTACCAAGATGGTTATCCGCTTCAGCCGTATTACTGTAGGCGGATACAGACGGTAAACCTGAGTGGAACTGACTTGTAATGGCGAGAGGAATTATTTTACTTGAACTTCTTTTCCCCATCACTACTAATTTTTTTTATTCTATCTTTTCCCCTCATTAAAAAAAAAAAAAAATTACACTCATTTTATTTTCCAGTTTTGATACATATAATTTCACGAAGGTTGAGGAAAAAAAATATAACGAAACTCTAGACAGACGAAAGAAAACTAATATGAAAAAAGAGCAACATAAACGAATCAAATACACATATACACACAAACGAAGAATATAAATAACTGCCAGCCATTCCTATGAAATAAATACATGTCACTACATACTGATGATATCTTAGAAACGTTACAAATTTGTTCAGCATAATTATTACACGCTAGTAAAGGTATCTAGCATGGCCCATCTGTACAAAGTAATACCTCATGACCGGGACTGCCTCTGACACTTGGTTTGCCACTACTATGGAGATGGAGGGCGTTAGGGCCAAGTTTTGATTTCATTTTTAATCGTGCATTTCTGGCATCAACCACTGAGCTATTCAGGCTTGCGGAGTGCTTTGAATTCAGAATTATGTTAAAGCTAATTCTGTCATCCTTACAGTTTTGTTTGTTTGTTTGTCTGTCTGTTTTGGTTTTACCTGGTTGCTGACCGTTTTTGTTTGTTTGTTTGTCTGTTTTGTTTCTACTTGGTTGCTGGCCTTCATAAGCTGTCTATTTCACATTTCCACCTTTCGAATTTTTAGACAAATGTTGCTGTGTGATTTCCATCAACATGTTCACTTTTACCTTCACTGAGCGCTCATCTTTGCTTTTCTTTCTTTCTTCTTTCCTCTTTTTTGTGACTTTTCGTGACATACGAGACATATACCGTATTTCGGGGAAATTCCTTTCTGTTTATGTGGAGGCGCTTCTCAGCAGCTGGTTATTAGGATCCTCTAGGAAGCCTGACGAACTCTCAGTAGAACGAAACACCGGTGGCAAGCTGGTCCCTCCCACTTCACAGGTCGGAGAAGTCTTCTGTTTCGTGCCCCTTTCCCTTCAGACACGAGTCATTTTCTGATGCATTTTGACGTTTGCACTACCCTTTCCATGTAGATGGAAGACATAGGGATCAGGCTTGAATTTCATTCGTTATTTCCTTGTTATTTCATTTCCTACATCAGGCTCTGAGCCCTTCAGTATTGGGGAGTAGTCTTTTGGAACAAATATGTAGCGGAGGAAAACAAGTGCAGGTTAACATTTCTTCTGCCATATATATATATATATATATATATATATATTGTGTTTGTGTGTGTGTGTGTGTGTGTGTGTGTGTGTGTGTGTGTGTGTGTGTGTGTACCTATCTATCTATATCTAGCCATCTATATATACACATATGTATGTATGTATGTATGTGTGTGTGTGTGTGTGTGTGTGTGTGTGTGTGTGTGTGTGTGTGTGTGTGTGTGTGTGTGCGTCTGTGTGTGTGTGTCATGTGTGTTGTGTCTGTGTGTGTCTGTGTGTGTGGCGAGAGAGAGAGAGAGAGAGAGAGAGAGAGAGAGAGAGAGAGAGAGAAACGGATAGATAGACGGATAGATAGACAGATCGATAGATAGATCGATCGATAGATAGATAAAGAAAGATAGATAGATATACTTATGTTGGGCACGTTAAAGAATATATTTTCTACTTTTCACAAGCAAATGTAGCTTATTTTGTTGTATCATAATTTTGTTTTGCTTCTTAGGTGGGACCTTTGGTGGGTTTTTTGAAAATTCAACAAACATACTATGGTATTACATACCAGCCTTTTTCTGGGATAGCATTCTGCTTGAAACCTAAAAGGCAGAGGAGTTAAGTTATGACTTTCCGAGGTCACCGAGGAGAAACAATCAGGTTTCGAAATACCGGTATCTGACCAGGAGTTATGGTATGTTAGAGAGTTTCATCCCCTGTGGAGATGGTCACCCCCTTGGAGACTATAAGGTTGCTGAAGGTACATTCTGAGAAGCGTTTATTTTTCCCCATTCACCCACTCAAACACATACTGTTAAATAGGTAGAATTATCTACCACTGCAGGTATAAAAGCTTATCTCTCCCTATTTTGTCAATCTAAGACATAAGAGCAAGCTTTGTTTATAATTCAATATTTCTTGCAGTCATTGCAACACCAAGCGGCTCTGAAAATTGTTGGATTGGTGCTCCGTTACCTTTCCCTTGGAATTTATTAGTTTATTATATATGGGGGGAGTCTGCGTGAGAAAGGAAACGGGAATAAAAGACAATAGGTTGTTAGGCCACAAATGTTCTGACCTTCTCTAGCAGGTTATGCATGCTGTAGTAAGTAGTCTGTCTAGAAAACAGAACCACTGACATCGCCTGCTCAGAGACCTTTCGTCCGCTGATAAGGAACTCATCAGTGAGACAGAGCTGATTGTGTCCGTCCTCCACTGGCAACGAATGGATATGTACTGCAGAATGCAGTGACACCCTAGTGCAGCCAATGAAGAGTAGAAAACTGCAGAATGCAGTGACACCCTAGTGCAGCCAGTGAAGAGTAGAAAACATAGTGCAGTGACACCCTAGTGCAGCCAGTGAAGAGTAGAAAACTGCGACAGATATGCAGTGACACCCTAGTGCGCCAGTGAAGAGTAGAAAACATAGTGCAGTGACACCCTAGTGCAGCCAGTGAAGAGTAGAAAACATAATCAACTGAACGCGCTGTAAGGAACTGAATTGGTGTAAAAACTGATTTTTATTTTTTTTTAAAGTGATGAATATAGGTGGAAATCTTTGAACCTATGCTTGAGGATCCATGTAAGGATACAAGGGAGGTCAACAGGTGTCAACAGTGAGAGTGGTCAGCTCTGCTACTCAATGACCCAAGCATTGTCGGTCGCATAATTGCTGACAGCAAGTAAGAATCTTTAAGCAAGTGACAGTCTTTACTTGGATCTCCTGAGAGATACAAACTCCCACTTATTGACTATACATACATACACACATCTATCTATCTATACATTATATATCATATTATATATACGAACACACACAATAGTGTGTGGTGTGTGTGTGTGTGTGTGTGTGTGTGTGTGTGTGTGTGTGTGTGTGTGTGTGTGTGATATACACATCTATTTGTTTAAGATGCTTCTTTCTCTTGTTGTCTTTCTTCTTCTTTCTTCCTCTTTCTTTCTGCTCCTTCCTGTTCTTCTTCTCTAATCATTCCTCTTCATCTCCTTCTCTTCCTCCTTCTCCTCCTCTTCCTCCTCCTCGTCGTCCGCCTCCCCCTCTTTCTTGTTTTTCTTCTGTTCCTTCTTCTTCTCCTTCTTCTTCTTCTTCTCTTCCTCCTCCTCCTCCTTTCCTTTCTTCCTCTTCTTCTTCCTTCCTACCTCTTCTGCTTCTTTCCCTTCTGTTTTTGTTTCTTTCTTCTTCTTCTTTCTCTTCTTTTCCTTCTCGTCACCGAGGCGACAGCGTTAGCACGAGCACTCTCCGTCCAGCGCGCTAACTCAGCTGCTGTTGTGCTGTGCAGTGCTGCCTAGCGCTGTGTCGCTGTCGGATCGGGTCGCTTTTCCACTGTATCGTATTGCTTTGTGTTGTATCGTGTCGTATCCTATCGTATTGTCTTGCATTGCAGTGTTGCCTTGTATTATTACTCAATTACTACATGTCACTTGCACACTTTGCTCATGTACAGATGAGCTGTTCACCGTATATATAGTGTGTTTATGTATGTAACATTATGTTCCAGTGTGTGTGTGTGTGTGTGTGTGTGTGTGTGTGTGTGTGTGTGTGTGTGTGTGTGTGCGTACGTGCGTGCGTGCGTGCATGCGTGCGTGCGTGCGTGCGTGCGTGCGTGCGTGTGTGTCAAAGTCAAAGTCAAAATTTTATTTTCAGATGGAACATTGAATAAGCAATAAATCTGCTTTTTTACATCAAGCCATCCATAAAAAAAAAAAAAAATCGGTGAAACAACGAATAATCACAGAAATTTATGAAAGTCAGAGATAACAACAAATAGAAACCAGAGAAGAAATGGATGGGGGAGGGGGGGTGGGGGAGGGGAGAGGCGGGGGAGGGGGGGAATAGGGAGTGTACAAATGAGAAGGGGAAATTCCAGAAAGTAAGAGAGAGAGAGAGAGAGAGAGAGAGAGAGAGAGAGAGAGAGAGAGAGAGAGAGAGAGAGAGAGATTGGTTATATACAATATGTACATTGTCTTCACAAATGTGCACGGTACGTATACTCCAAGAATACTGTCGACACTGACATACCCTTTCCTTTGAGGCACACTCACTCATGCACGAGCATGTACATAGATATACATATACACATGCATACACTGTGAAAAATCATAAAACCGTATTTCAAAGGGTTGGGGAAAATGTAAGTTATGAACCATTCATGAGATACCTTTTCAGATTATTTTTAAACTGGATTTTATTGTTTATACTTTTAAAGCGTGTTGGCAACTTGTTCCATACATTTCCACCAGAGTATAAAAAACTAGATTTATAAAGATTATTTCTTGGTCTAGGAATAGATAAAAAATGATTGTGTCTATGGATGTTAGTTTTAAATGTGTCGCTTATCTTTTTAGGAACATTGCCGTATACAACATTATGCATACATACTGCCTTATTGAACAAAAGTCTGTTGTGGAAAGTTAATATATTAAGTTTTTTATAATCTTCTGTAGTCAGAGTGCTTGATCTTAACAATACTAATTTTAGTGCTCTTTTGTACATTCGCTGAATCATTTTTAAGTTGGTTTCACTGCAGCTGTCCCATAATGTCGATGCATAATCAATTATTGATAAAATGTGAGCACAGAAGAAAAGCTTACGAGAATGGGTATCAAGGAAATTCTTAATCTTGGCTAGCTGAAGTAATTTTTTTGAAAGACGTTTTCCCAGTGACTTCGTATGGTCAGTCCACGATAGATCCTTATCAATTATTACACCTAGCATTTTATGTGAATCTACTTCTTCAATTTGTTTGCCAGATATAAACAATGGTTGAAATTTTGACTTCATTTTTTGCCGTTTTTGTCGAGCACATACATACATACATTTGGTCTTGTTTGCATTTAAGGACATATGATTCAGTTGGGTCCATTCAGTAAGTCCATGAATATCATCTTGTAGTTTGTTTGCTAGTCTATGGGTGTCTGAATCACTGGAATGGAGGGATGTATCGTCGGCAAACATTTCGCACTTACATTTAACATAAAAAGGTAAATCATTGATATAGATAGAAAACAGAAGAGGACCTAATACAGAGCCTTGTGGTACTCCGTATTTGACAGGCAAAAAGTTTGACATTTTGTTGTTAACTGTTACTGCTTGCTTTCTGTTACATAGAAAAGAAGACAAGAGATTAATGAATTCTGGATTTAATTTATACAGTTCTAATTTGCGCAGTAGGAGAGGATGATTTATAACATCAAACGCTTCTCAAAGTCTATAAAAAGAATACCAGTAAATTTATTTTCGTTTATACTGCATAGAAGGCTATCAACGAGCTGTATGAGGGCTGTATGACAGGAATGATTTTCACGGAAACCAGACTGATCTTCATTGAGTAAATTATTTTTAGCAAGGTAAGAATAGAGGGACTTTTGCATGTGCTTTTCAATAGGCTTAGATAAAGCAGATAAAATAGAAACAGGTCGATAATTTGATGGATTTGATGTATCACCAGATTTATGGAGAGGAATAACTTTAGCTTCCTTAAATTTTAAAGGAAAGGTTTGTTTATCTATACACAAATTGTATAAATAAGTTAGCGTGTCAGAGATAACTGGGCATGAAACTTTTAGTATTTTTACATCTAAACCGTCTAAATCGCGTGCACCAGATTGTTTTAAAGATGAGAAACTTTTACTGACATCCAATACCGTCATTGGTTGGAGAGTAAAAGGAAAGTAAATATTCTTTGAATCAAGGTAATGTTTTAAGTGGCTGAGATCATTTTCATTGGACCTGTCATGTAATATGATTTTATCTTTGATGTTTGCAAAGTGGTTGTTTAACTGATTTGCAGATACGTCTGTAAGAATTTGCTGACTTCTTGATACTTGTTTATTATTCAACATATTGATAGCTTTCCAGATCTGACGTGAATCCTTAGTAGAAATTAACATCTTTTGGAAGTAATTGCGTTTAGATTTTCGTTTCATTGAGTTTACCTTATTTCTTTGTTTTCGAAATTCTTTACTTGTTCCGAAATTG
>CM065718.1:7126955-7129455 GCA_033310375.1 Conus canariensis | reverse complement strand
TGAGCTAAAAAAAAAAAAGAAAACAAAAAGCAATAAACAATTACCATGAATTTGATGTCACGTGGAGGAAGAGCTAAAAAGAATATCATAAAGCATCTGGGAGAAGGACACACATACCGTAAATGAACACAAAGAATCAGCATTGGACAAAACAGCTGAAATTACCCCCATCATGCCCCATAAATGAAGAGTTTGTTTACTGATCCTTTTGTTTTATTTGACGATCATGCGTGTTTTGTGAATTC
The DNA here is from genome assembly GCA_033310375.1 of Conus canariensis. NCBI lineage: Eukaryota > Metazoa > Mollusca > Gastropoda > Neogastropoda > Conidae > Conus > Conus canariensis. The sequence continues at coordinate 7,129,210 of CM065718.1, read as the reverse complement.
AATTCAAATTAATGATCCACTTTCTTCTCAAGATATTCCGATAAATGGTCGCATCAGGCCTACATTTTATTTTGTCAGTCTGAGTCATTCATAAGCTACGTTTGTCTATCTGCTGGCTCTGTTTTTTTTTTTGTTTGTTTGTTTTATCTATGATTTTAAAATGGTTTGGTGTCATTTAAAAAAAAGTATTGATTTAGTTGGGTTTTTTTTTAAAGTTCACGTTATATTCTATTTTCCTTGTTACACTGCGAAACTGTAACTTACCTGACACATCTCAGTGAGAACGACTGAATAACAGATTATACCATGGATTGTATGTAATTCCCCCTCCCTTCCCCCTCCCCCCTCCTCCCAATCCCCATCACCCAACACCCATTTTCTTCTTTTATATAAAAATTAATTCAATTAAATAGAGATAAAAAATCAAAAGAAAGGGGCAGAATTTACACAAAGAATACGATACCATACAAAACAAAACAACACAATACAGCACAATACAATTCAAAGCATTACAATACAGTAAATACAGTACAATACAGAACGATACAGGACAATACATTTTCTTCATCTTCAACCCACCCTCCCCTTTTTTTTTCTTTTTATTTAACTTCAAATCTTTGCCAGGTCATTACTATAATGATGGAAGAATTGTTAACCTGCACTTGTTTTTCCCCCACTACTTAATTGTTCAGCATCATATATATATATATATATATATTATATATATATATATATACAATAAACTAATAAATTCCAAGGATAAGTACCGAGCACCATTCCAGCAACTTACAGAGCAGCTTGGTGTTGCAATGACTGCAAGAAATATTCAATTATAAACAAAGCTTGCTCTTATGTCTTAGACCGAAGAAACAGGGGGAGATAAGCATTCATATCTGCAGTGGTAGATAATTCTGCCTAACTAACAGTATGTGCTTGAGAGGGTGAATGGGGAAAAATCAAATAAATGCTTCTCAAAATGAGCCTTCAGCAAGCTTATATTCTCCAAGGGGGAGACAATCTCCAGTGGGGAGGAAACTCACTAACATATAACTCCTGGTCAGATACCGATATTTCGAAACCTGTTTGTTTCTCCTCAGTGACCGCGGAAAGTGGTAATTTGACTCCTCTGCCTTTTCGGTTTTAAGAAGAATACTATCCCAGAAAAAGGCTGGTGTGCAATACCGTAGTATGTTTGTTGAGTTTTCAAAAAACCAACCAAAGGTGCCACCTAAGAAGCAAAAGAAAATCACGAAAGAGCAAAACAAGCTACATTTTCTTGTGAAAAGTAGAAAATATAAAAAGATAACCTCTTAATATATTTAAAATATATATATATATATATATATATGGATAGAGATAAAGAGAGAGATAGATAGATAGATAGATAGATATACATATACATATAGATAGATAGATGAATAGATAGATACATGTATATGTATATATACATATACTGATATATATGTATGTATACATATATATATATATATATATATATATATATATATATATATATATATACGCACACACACACACACACACACACACACACACACACACATATATATATATATATATGTATATGTATTATATATACATATGTGTGTGTGTGTGTGTGTGTGTGTGTGTGTGTGTGTGTGTGTGTGTGTGTGTGTAAATAGATAAATAAATATATTATATATATATATATATATGTGTGTGTGTGTGTGTGTGTGTGTGTGTGTGTATGTAAAAAATCATATATACTATATATATATATATATATATATATATATGTGTGTGTGTGTGTGTGTGTGTGTGTGTGTGTGTGTATGCATATGTGTATGCATATGTGTATGCATATATATGTGTGTATATATGTATGTATGAAAGTATATATGTATATGCGTATGTATGTATGTATTTAGCTAGTTAGTTAGCAAGTTAGTTAATTGGTTAGTTATCCATTTATTTATGTATTTATATATTTATTTGATTTCATGACATTATATGAACCACAAACAGATAAATACGTCGGCTGATGCACACTTTCAGTCTTTCACATCGACAGTCAGCGTAATTATATCCCACACTCAGCGTAACTATATTGGTAGTCAACGTAAAGATATCCACACTCGGCGTAATTATAGAGGCTGCCAACATGATGATTATCACACTCAGCGTAATCATATTGGCAATCAGCGTAACGATACCCACAATCAGCATAATTATATCGGCAATCAGCATAATGATACCCACTCTCAGCGTAATCATAT
>CM065718.1:7109455-7121955 GCA_033310375.1 Conus canariensis | reverse complement strand
AGGAGGAGTTAATGTTCAGTCATCACCAGTGTGAAAGAGGAGTTGAATGTTTCATCATTACACGGTGGTTTAGACACGCACACATTTACATTTAAAAAAGAAAGAAAGAAAGAAAGAAAGAAAGAAAAAGAAAGAAAGAAAGAAAGAAAGAAAAATCCAAACAATTTCGTGAGAGATGTCATATGTCGCTGAGAATCCTGAAAGGCTTCTTCAACATCACCATTTCTTGACTTTTTCTTTTTTTGTTCAAGAAAACTGTCAGCGTGTGAGACAGTAAGACTATTGACTGTAGGAAAGATAACAGCATTAAAATATCAGCAAGATTCTTTTTCTTCTTCTTTCTTTCTTTTTTTTTTCGGAGGGGGGGGGGGGGGGGGGGCGGGGCTGTTTTGTTTTCTTTTTCTTTCTTGTTTCTTATTTTTGAATACGTGGTAGATGTAAGTCATCATCACGAAGTGAAAGTCGGTGCGCCATGGTGGACAGAGAAAGAGGTGGGTGGCACACCTCAAACAATGGGCGGACCTCAGCAGGTCGGTGTGAACAATCTGTTCGCTACAGCGACCCGAAGAGCATCCCGAAGATAGAAAAGGGTGGGATTATCTTACCTGCTTAATCATCCCTTCTGACTCCCCCACACGACCTGTGAGGGCAAGGGACTGAACTGCACTGAACAGATACGAAAATTCTGTTTCTTGAACAAGACAGACTCTCTATTAAAAAAAAACAAATTCTTTGTATGCACTGAATTTGCAAGAAACCAATCGACTACAGAGGAAAACAAGGTTGGAGCAGAACTAGAAATGAAATCAACACTGGCCCTCTATGGTCGGCTATAGAGTTGATCACCTCATTTCAATAAAGGCAAAATGTGACGGAACCCAGTTTTTGACATCACAAATTACTGTTGAAATCAACAATGCACATAAAGTCGGGGGGAGGCGGGGGGGGGGGGGGGGGGGGGGGGGGGGAGGAGGCGGGGGGGGGGGGGGGACAACAGGATATCTAATGTGCCCTGTAAATGACATAAATAACACACTTCGCTGTCTGTTCAAATGCTTGCTGATAAAGAAAAGGAAAGTCGTCAATCATTGATGGTTGAATGATTTTTAACATTTTCAAATATCAGCAGTCTGTTTTTATTGAACAATGACATATCCAAAGTAACAGAATTGAAATTATCATGCCGTGTAGAAAATAACATCGCTATTGTACGTATCAATGATGGTCTGTTTAATGATGACGATGGCGGCGACTACGACGAGGAGCATGAGGACAACGACGACGATGATGACGATGATGATGATGATGACAATGGGAATGATGATGATGATGATGATGATGATGATGATGATGATGATGATGATAAAATAATAGTTATGACAATGATCATGATAGTGATAATGATGACGATGACAATAATAATAATAATAACAATATTAATGTTAATAACAATAGTAATGCTCTAAATAAGAAGAACAAAATAATAGTAGTAGAAAAAATTAGCATTCATAATCATAATAATAATGTTAATAACAATAGTGATACTGTTAATAAGAAGAACAATAATAATAGTAGTAGAAAAAAATCACATTGATATTGATAACGAAGATATAATAATGGTCATGATAATTCTGATAATGATGATGATAATAAAAATAATAATAACAATAATAATAATGTAACTATGATAATGATGATGATCATGTTCATGATAACATGATGTTAATATTACCAATAATAACAATAATGATAATGATGATGATGATGGTGATGATAATGAGAAGAAGGAGGAGGAGCAGGAGGAGGAGGAGAAGAAAAGAAGAAGAAGAAAATAATAATAATAATGTAATAATAGTAGTAGTAGTAGTACTATATACTACTACTACTATTACTACTACTACTACTACTACTACTACTACTATCTAATCATAATGATAATAATAATAATAGCAACCATGATTATGATGATGATAACAATATAATAATGATGGTGATGATTATAATAGAATAATGATGACGATGATGATGATCATCATCATCATTATCATCATAAAATGATAATAATATAAAAATATCAATACTGATGATGATGATGATGATGATGATGATGATGATGATGATGATCATCATCATCTCATCATCATCATCATATCATCATCATCATCATCATCATCATCATCATCATCATGAAAAATTATAAACCAGTATCTATATGTCTGTCTGTCTGTCTCTTTATCTATCTGATACCAATAACTTAACGATAATATGATTATGTTTAGAATGATAACAACAACACGATGATGATCGCAATGATGACAATGCAGATGATGACAATATCAACGATACTGAAAAATAACTGTATTATATATATATATATATATATATATACATCACACATCATCACACACACACACACACACACACATATATATATATATATATATATATATATATTATACACACACAATTAATATATAAATATATATATATATATATATATATATATATATATATATATACATAGATATATGAGTGTGTATGTCACTCTCTTTATATCTGTCTATATCTATATCTATGTATCTATCTATATGTATATGTTTGTATGTATTTATGTATCTCTCTCTCTCTCTCTCTCTCTCTCTCTCTCTCTATATATATATATTATATATATACTAACATACTATACATAATATATATGTATATATATATATAATAATATATATATAAAAACAGAGAGTTTAAAAACCACAACAGACAAGATAAAAAGATTTCCAAAATTTTCGGCTTTAATGCCTTCCTCAGTGGTGAGTTGACTGGCCGGCGAGTCACACAACATTTATACATGCATAAAAAGAAAGTGAATAAAATTCACTATCTTAAAACAAGAAGCTACAAAGGAAAAGGATTGCACGTACCAGGCAAATCTTTCAAATGGAAGGGGAGCAAAGGGACGTTGTAGTCTGAGGAAGAGGGGCTGAGTAAGTGTTTGTAAAAGCGTGCACGCGTCACGCACATGTGGGAGTGTGTGCGTATATGAGTGTGTTAGTGTGAGTGAGTGTAAGTGAGTTTGTGGGTGTGGGTGTATGTGTGTGGGGTGTGTGTGTGTGTGTGTGTGTGTGTGTGTGTGTGTGTGTGTGAGTGTGTGTAGTGTGTGTATAGGGGGGGGGGGAAGGGGGGGGGTACGGTGGGGGGAGGTAAAAGGAGTCCAGCGGCGTAGAACATGAACAGTTATTGTAGTGAGTTGAGTCCGAAAGGATGGAGAGTTTTCAATTTTCTTATCCAGAATTTTTCCCTACAAATTCTCTGCGTGTGGCTGTCTGAAAAAACTTTTTCTATCATCATGCATTTCATGTTGGCTAGGGTGAGGTTGGGCAGGTTGAAATGTTGCGTGACAAGAGTCCCGATGTTGTTCTTGATGTGAGATCTATGCAGATAGAAACGTTTTCTGAGTGAATTTTTTGTTTCACCAATGTATGTATGTATGTATATATATACGATACCAATAAGTAGAATGATGATGATGATGATGATGACAATATTAATAACAGTAAAAAAAAAAAAAAAAAAAAAAGCAACAAAAAAGTATGCATAATATATATGTTTACATATATACTTATACATCTTTCTTTCTATCTATCTATGCATAGATAGATAGATAGATAGATAGATATAGATAGATAGATAGATAGATAGATAGATAGATAGATAGATAGATGCTGAACAATTTAATAGTGGGAGAAAACGAGTGCAGGCAAACAATTTATCTATCATTATATTAATGACTTGTTAAGGATTCGAAGGGAAAAGAAAAAGCATGGAGGGGGGGGGGGGGAGGGGGATAAAGAAAATGAGAAGGAAAAATCAGGGACACACACACACACACACACACACACACACACACACACACACACACACACACACACACACACACACTTCAATTCAATTCAAATTTAATCCTTTGACCCCTGTTGGGGCATGGAGGGTACAAATGTAACAAAGAGAAATACGAAACTCACTCAGAACAATGTGTGAACATAGTTGCGAAATGCTGAATTCTGGTGAACTGTAATGATCTCATTAAACAAGCTTCCCATTTTTTAGAAACTTACTAATATTCAAACAAAATTACAAAAGTTGAAAACAGACTTTGGTTTTAGATATTTTTTAGGGATGAATTTTTCACGAAGTTCATTATATTTTGGACATTCCATGATGCAATGAAATTCATCTCCAATTTCACCCATTTCACAGTTACGACAAATACGCAATTCTCTTGGAACATTATGGTGTCTTCCAATTTCAATTTGCAATTTATGGTTACTACATCTAAATTTAAATAAAGATATAACATAAATATCTGGTAAGGTAGAAATATAATGTTCTTTTCCAAAGACAGTCTTTACACTTTTATAGAATACACACTTGTTGCTGTTTTCAAGAGAACTGCGCCAATCACGAGCATAATTATTTTGCAACTCCTTTTTAACACACTTACATAAGTTACTTCTGTTTGTGAATGAATGAGATTTCCAAACACAATCAAAACCAGTTTCAAATAAAATGCTTTTAACATAACTAAGCCATGGTGAAACGAAAATTCCTTTTGTATATAATTCATGTAAGATATTATATACTTTGTTTGAATACTTCTTAGAATCAGGAATAACTAAGTTAGCCCAGAACCTTATCATTCTCACTTTAATCAGTACAGATAAAGGATAGATTCCGGTTTCACCATAAATCATTGAAGTCATTGTAGTTTTATTTAATCTAAATAAATACTTTAAAAAACGTAACTGTAACTTTTCTAATATATCAACATTTTCATAACCCCAAATTTCACAACCATACAACAACACAGGTACAACTATGGAATAAAATAATTGTATGCAAACATCAATTGGCAATTTCTGTTTTCTTGCAGTTTGTAATAATGAAAACATTGCCTTGAGAGCCTGATTATAAGCACATTTTTTTGTTTTGTAAAAAGAACCTGTTCTGCTGAACTCGATGCCTAAGTATTTCATTGAATTAAGAACCTCTATTTTTTCATTCCCAAAGAAAAAAAATTCACGCATTCTATTTCGACCATGAAAGGCAACTATTTTTGTTTTCTTTGGATTTACTTCTAACTGCCATTGCGTGCAATATGTATGTAAGGCATTAAGTTCTTTTTGCAAAGCTGATTTAGAATTTGCCAATAAAACTGTATCATCAGCATATAACAATACAAGCAATTTAATAAACTGTTCAAGTTTCAACTCTTGCGTTAAATCATATTCTAAAGTAGAACAGTTATTGTCAATAAGGAACTGTTGTAGATCATTAAAAAAAATAATGAAAACAATAAGGGTGAAAGGTTTTCTCCTTGACGAACTCCCCTAAAACTGCCAAAGAACTCTGATTTTTGACCATTTAGAAAAATGCACGATTGTATTTGATCATACATATTGATTACAACGTGCAGTATTTTCCCAGATATGCCTTGACTCATCAGTTTGTGCCATAAAGCATGCCTCCAAATAGAATCAAATGCCTTTCTGTAATCAATAAAAGCACAGTATAATTTTCCATTGTTGATTGCAAACATGTCAATCAATAATTTAAGAACAAAAGCATGGTCAAGCGTTGAATGCATGTGTCTAAAACCTGCTTGGTTTTCTGAAATAAGTCCATTTATTTCAACAAAATAAGTAAGTCTGCTATTTAGAATTGACGTGAATAATTTGCCTACACAACTCAACAGTGTTATCCCTCTGTAGTTATTGCAGTCTTGTTGATCTCCTTTGCCTTTATAGAGTGGTACAATTAACCCTGTCACCCAATCTTCTGGTATAATACCAGAATCCAAAACACGATTAAACAATAAACAATAAAACTTTGTCATATAAGGAACACTATTCTTTATATATTCATTCCTTACTAAATCAACTCCTGCTGCTTTATTATTCTTTAAACATTTAATGACTCTTTCAATTTCATCCTCAGTAATTGAATCATTTAAAATGTCTAGATTGATATTTCTTTCAGATACTTCATTACTAAAAATGATATCATTACATCCAGTATTTTGATTAAGGGACTGGAAATGATTTTTAAACTCTTCAAGAGGTATAGGACACGATGAAGCTTTTTTGCCTTTAATTTTCCTCCAATAATCCCTTGGATTTCTAGTTTTTAAAGCTCGCAATTCTCTATGCCATTTTCTCGTTGCTCTTCTTTAAGATCGTCTCAAAACATTTTTATATTCTTTGCTTTTAGCAGCAAGATTATTTAGATTAGGCACAGTATTTGAACATTTAACTTTATGCTTTGCTTTAAAGTACTGGCTTCGAGAAACCTTACACTCCTTATCAAACCAGCTTTGATTCTGCCACATTGAATATCTGTTATTGTAAGTATTAGAGTAAGTACCAAATGTATCCTTCGCTGAATCAACAAGAACTGACGAAAACCGCTTATTCATTTCACTGATTGATATTGTGCCTTGTTCAAATAAAGTTACAATTTCATCAACATTGTAATTTGCTAAATTACACACACACACACACACACACACACACACACACACACACACACACACACACACACATATATATATATATATATATATATAATAGACTAATACATTACAAGGATAAGTAACCGAGCACCATTCCAGCAAATTAAGAGCAGCTTGGTGTTGCAATGACTGCAAGAAATATTCAATTATAAAACAAAGCTTGCTCTTATGTCTTAGATATAATACATAAGAGCAAGCTTTGTTTTATAATTCAATATAACTGAATATATATATATATATATATAATATATATATATATATATATATATATATATATATATATATACATACAATCAGGCATGCATCTACTACGTGCGCAGCAAAGTACGACACTAAATGAAAAATTAACTGAAAAACAAGCAAACAAACAAACAATCGAAAACACAGCAAGAAAGCATGGTTCGAAATACCGTCTAACTTCTCTGTCTGTCTGTCTGTCTGTCTGTCTGTCTGTCTGTCTGTCTGCTGTCTGTCTCTCTCTCTCTCTGTCTCTCTCTCTCTCTCTCTCTCTCTCACTCTCCACACACACATGCACGCAGGACCACACAAACACACATATACACACGCGCGTGCGCGCGCGCGCGTACCCGGAAGCAGAGCACACACGCAGAATTACACACACACACACACACACACACACACACACACACACTCACACACACACACACACACACACACTCACACACACACACACACACACACACACACACACACACACACACACACACACACACACACACACACACACACACACACACACACACACACACACACACACACACACGTGGCCTGTAAATCGATGCAAAGCAGATACTGGCAGATCAAAGCAGAGAAGTCAAGGTCAAGTCAAAGCAGCTGTTGAACAGGTCATCTTCAAGTCAAAGTCAAGTCAAAGCAGCTGTTGAACAGGTCATCTTCAAGTCAAAGTCAAGTCAAAGCAGCTGTTGAACAGGTCATCTTCAAGTCAAGGTCAAGTCAAAGCAGCTGTTGAACAGGTAGGTCATCTTCAAGTCAAGGTCAAGTCAAAGCAGCTGTTGAACAGGTAGGTCATCTTCAAGTCAAGGTCAAGTCAAAGCAGCTGTTGAACAGGTAGGTCATCTTCAAGTCAAGGTCAAGTCAAAGCAGCTGTTGAACAGGTAGGTCATCTTCAAGTGCCTTTGTGAAAGTACCAACATTCTTTTTTTCCCACTCATTTTTTTTTTTGTGAATGATTTTCCTACCTTGATAACAGATACCAAAATCAACATCACGGAATACAAATGATCGTACCAACTCGGAAAGAGGACAGTGGATGGGAAACAAAGATATAAACACATTAAAAAAAACCCTTTCAAACAGTTTCATTCAATAATCTGGAAAGTAAGAAGAAGAAAAATTCACGAACGTATGAGCGTTTCTTGTCTACAAGGCACTCGAGAACATAGACATCCAATATGTTTGAAGAAATAGGGTATAATGGCTGGGTATAATTTTTTTTCTCTCATATATATGGACAGATTTTCTTCAATTGATTTATTAGTCTACTTATTACTATCGACCACTTATTGCTTGCTCTTTTTCCCTCTCCTCCTCTAACTCATTCCATTAGACACATCAGCAAGTGTTTCACATGGGTACCGTTTTTTTTAAGTTAAATTACATGTACTTCATTTTCAAACAATGCATAGACTTTCCAACCCTAGATGTATTATTAAGTTCCCTTGAAAAGTGTTCGACAGTAGGTCTTCTTTTGTTTATTCACACACACACACACACACACACACACACACACACACACACACACACACACTAAACATATATATATATATATATATATATATGTTTATATAGTTAAGCTCATAAAATAATGTGTTCAAAAACTTCATCAGTTTTTGTGTTCGTCGTTTCCTAATAAAACCAGCTCCATATTAAACTTTATTCAACTACAATCTCCATATCTTTCTTTTAATACTTTTCCTAGCCCCCCCCCCCCCCCTCCCGCCCCCCACCCCGAAATATTTTGCAAACTTACACTGCCACAAGTAGTGTTAAACTGAATTGGTGTCAGTTTCGCCAAATGAACACAGACCACTGGGGAGAAATCCAATCCTCTTTAAGATATAATTTGTAACCAGAATATCATGACAAATTCGTATTTGGAACCATTTCAATTTAACGTCCTTATTCAGTTTAACTTTTGTCAATGTTTCGCCCAAGTCTATTACACATCTTGTTTTTCCCCCATTTTGCTAAAGAGTACCAACATTTTTTTCTCTCTCTCTCCAATGCAAGCCGTAGAGCCCAGAATCAACCTAGCACATGTCGCCAGTTTCATATCTCGCGCAGGTTTAGAGTGCAGGGTACGAGCAACGATTGATGGAGTGTGCTACAGGACCACACATCTTCAAATACTGCTCTTCACATCCAGTACTCACCAACCGGACCGAACCCAGCAAAAAACCCTAATAGGACCCTGTACTCAAACTGACTGGGCACCAGCAAACCTCCATCTTCACAGGCTCAGAACGGGGCATTGAAGATCAAGAAGATCTCCTACACTGATACACGTTCGTATGGCAGCGGCTCACAGACTCCAATAAATCACCATCTTAGGCTGAGAGCGGGTACAGGCAGCTCCTCTCCTATGCCGACAGAACGAAGAGAAGATATCCTACAGACTCCAAACAAATCGCCATCTTCGGGCTCCAGACCTGCGCACTGAAGATCAAGAAGATCTACACTGTTTGCACGTTCATATCATATAGCACTGGCCAACTTAACTGACTCCAGTAAATCGCCATCTTAGGCTCAGAGTTGGGCATTGGCCAGTTTGTTCCCTATGCCGACAAAATGAAGAGAAGATATACTACAGGCTCCAAACAAATCGCCATCTTCGGGCTCAGACTGGGACACTGAAGATCAAGAAGATCTACACTGTTTGAACATTCATATCATATAGCACTGGCCAACTTAACTGACTCCAGTAAATCACCATCTTAGGCTCAGATATGGGCACTGGCCAGTTTGTTCCCTGTGCCGACCAAATGAAGAGAAGATATCCCACAGACTCCAACAAATCGCCATCTCCAGGCTCAAAACGGGGCCGTGGCTAGCTCCTCCCCTGTGTCGACCGGAATGATGAACTCCTACACTGATGAACATCCATGTGGCCGGGGCCCACAGACTCCGGTCTATACATGTACATCTGAAGTCCTGCCCCATCCTGGATGCCCTGAGGCTCCCAACGTGGCCCACTCCACTGCGGGTGGTCCAGAAATAACTGAGGAGAGACAGAGGGTATGATGTGTGCGTGTGTGTGTGTGTGTGGGTGGGGGGGGGGGGGGTGTCAGAAGGATCACTGTTGCGGACTGTGGAATTTGCCTGACGCATGACTTTACCATTCAAAACGATAGACAGTGCAAAGAAGGAGGAGGAGGAGGAGGAGACGGAGGAGGAAGAGGAGACGGACGAAGAAAAAAAAAAAAGAGCAGAAGGAATAGTAAGAAGGACGCGGAGGCGGAAGTGGAAGAAAGAGAACGAAGAAGAGGAGAGGGAGGAAGAGGAGGAAGGAGAAAAAGAGGCGGAAGAGGAGAGAGGGCGGTGGAGGAGGGGGAGCAGGAGGAAGATCAGAAGAAGAAAGAAGAAGAAGAAGAAGAAGAAGAAGAAGAAGAAGAAAGAGAAGAAGAAGAAGAAGAAGAAGAGGAAGAAGAAGAAGAGAAGAAGAAGAAGAGGAAGAAGAAGAAGAGAAGAAGAAGAAGAAGAAGAAGAAGAAGAAGAAGAAGAAGAAGAAGAAGAAGAAGAAGAAAGAAGAGAAGAAGGCAATGATGATGATCATGAATATGATGATGATGATCATGAATATGATAATGATCATGATGATGATGATGTTTGTGATGAAGCGGAGAAGAAGAAGAAGAAGAAGAAGAAGAAGAAGAAGAAGAAGAAGAAGAAGAAGAGATGATGATGATGGCGAAACCTTTCATATAGTTCTCTCAGTTCCAAGCGTTCCTATTGAGTTACATGTTTAACACCATGGCATTTTTTTTTTATATAATAACCCGATATTACACATATTTTTTTGTAACAAATATGTCTCCTGTGCCCTCTACTGTTACCATTGATGTCATTAATGATAGTAATGAGGATGGTGATCATGACTGATGATGATAACTTAGGGTGATCTGAACAAAGGGCGACCACCGTAACAACCAGATCCATAATGATGACAGCGAGCAGATACTATCAAGCGGGGCACAAAACGCGCCATTGGACTAAACGCCAACACAAGCCGCTAAAAGAAGGAATTGGGGTGAACTCATCTATGGACGGAAAGAAGAAAAAAAAAGCAGAAAAAAGAACGAGAGAGAGGAGAGAGGGGAAGAGAGAGAGAGGGAGGAGGTAAGGAGGGAGAGACGGAGAGAGAGAGAAAGTGAGAGAGAGCGAGCGAGCGAGCGAGAGGGAGAGAGAGAGGGAGAGAGACAGAGAGAGACAGAGAGAGAGAGAGAGAGAGAAGAGGGGGAGGTAAGGAGGGAGAGACGGAGAGAGAAAGTGAGAGAGAGCGAGCGAGCGAGCGAGCGAGCGAGAGGAGAGAGAGAGCAAGACAGAGAGACAGAGAGAGAGAGAGAGACACAGAGAGAGAGAGAGACACAGAGAGAGAGAGAGAGAGAGAGAGCGCAAAACCACCAGCTGAAGGAGACATAAAAGCGACAGCAGGCAGGGATTGGGGGGGGGGGGTTGTGGAGGGAGTGTAGGGGGGAAGGGAGTTGTGTGCTTCGGGACATGATGGAGAAGATGGGGGGGGGGGGGGGGGGGGGGTCATGTCTCCGAGGTGAGAAGAAAACTAATTGTGTTTCATTGTCTGAACCCGCTATGATGCTGAAGCAGATGGAACCTGCTATGATGCTGAAGCAGATGGAACCCACTATGATGCTGAAGCAGATGGAACCTGCTATGATGCTGAAGCAGATGGAACCCACTATGATGCTGAAGCAGATGGAACCCACTATGATGCTGAAGCAGATGGAACCCCTATGATGCTGAAGCAGATGGAACCCACTATGATGCTGAAGCAGATGGAACCCCTATGATGCTGAAGCAGATGGAACCCCTATATGAAGCAGATGGAACCCCATATGAAGCGAGGACCTGCTAGATGTGAGCAGATGGAACCTGCTATGATGCTGAAGCAGATGCAAAGGAAACCACAGAACCTGCTAACAGTCACAGCATTGAAGCCCACCCACCGGTGTCCATTACTTCTGTACAATATTTTGCTACAAATAATAATGATCAATTTCTAAACAAAGCAAACAAACAAATCAACTTTAAAATGCTAACTTTTTATGAAGTAATGAAACAAAGAAAGAAACAAACAGATGACTAATAAAGAAAAAAGTCAGCAGTGCTATTTTCTTCTTTCTTTTTTTTTTTTTTTTTTTTTTTTTTTGCTTCCTATTTCGAATCACATGAATAACAAGAGAATCTTTGTGATCATTCTGAGAGAGAGAGAGAGAGAGAGAGAGAGAGAAGAAGAGAGAAGAGAGAGAGAGAGAGAGAGAGAGAGAGAGAGTATTGGTGGTAAACTTTAGTATTGACATTTATATGTTAAGACTTTTTTCCAGTAATCCTATGCGTAGAGATGTCATTGTATCATAATGATCATAAATCAGCACCTGTCATTCTCAACAATGAAATCAAAGTTTAAAAAAACCTGTCATTTTCTTATAAATCACTATCACTCACGACTGTTGCTCTATACATTGATTGAAGGGATGCTAAACTGTATTATAAGCATAGCTCTAACAATCATTCTATTTACATTTTCTTAAGATTAAACTGCTTACAATCTGTTCCACCTAGCAGACTCGGACATATAAATGAATATATTACTAAATATAGAACTAAGCTAGTCTACATAGGCCTAATCACAAGAACGCATCGTACACTTTTACGTTAATAT
>CM065718.1:7101955-7104455 GCA_033310375.1 Conus canariensis | reverse complement strand
AAGAGAGAGGTGGACTGAGGAATGAATGAACAGAGAGGTGGACTGAGGAATGGACAAAGAGGTGGACTGAGGAATGAATGAACAGAGGTGGACTGAGGAATTGACAGAGAGGCGGACTGAGGAATGAACAGAGAGGTGGACTGACGAATGAACAGAGAGGTGGACTGAGGAATGGACAAAGAGGTGGACTGAGGAATGAATGAACAGAGGTAGACTGAGGAATGGACAAAGAGGTGGACTGAGGAATGGACAGAGAGGCGGACTGAGGAATGAACAGAGGGGTGGACTGAGGAATGAACAGAGAGGTGGACTGAGGAATGAATGAACAGAGAGGTGGACTGAGGAATGAACAGAGTGATGGACTGAGGAATGAATGAACAGAGAGGTGGACTGAGGAATGAATGAACAGAGAGGTGGACTGAGGAATGAACAGAGTGATGGACTGAGGAATGAACAGAGAGGTGGACTGATGAATGAACAGAGAGGTGGACTGAGGAATGAACAGAGTGATGGACTGAGGAATGAACAGAGTGATGGACTGAGGAATGAATGAACAGAGAGGTGGACTGAGGAATGAACAGAGTGATGGACTGAGGAATGAACAGAGTGATGGACTGAGGAATGAATGAACAGAGAGGTGGACTGAGGAATGAACAGAGTGATGGACTGAGGAATAACAGAGTGATGGACTGAGGAATGAACAGAGAGGTGGACTGAGGAATGAACAGAGAGGTGGACTGAGGAATGAACAGAGTGATGGACTGAGGAATGAACAGAGAGGTGGACTGAGGAATGAACAGAGAGGTGGACTGAGGAATGAACAGAGTGATGGACTGAGGAATGAACAGAGAGGTGAACTGAGGAATGAACAGAGAGGTGGACTGAGGAATGAAGAGAGAGGTGGACTGAGGAATGAACAGAGTGATGGACTGAGGAATGAACAGAGAGGTGGACTGAGGAATGAACAGAGAGGTGGACTGAGGAATGGACAGAGAGGTGGACTGAGGAATGAACAGAGTGATGGACTGAGGAATGAACAGAGAGATGGACTGAGGAATGAACAGAGAGGTGGACTGAGGAATGAACAGAGAGGTGGACTGAGGAATGAACAGAGTGATGGACTGAGGAATGAACAGAGAGGTGGACTGAGGAATGGACAGAGTGATGGACTGAGGAATGAATGAACAGAGAGGTGGACTGAGGTATGGACAGAGAGGTGGACTGAGGAATGAACATAGTGGTGGACTGAGGAATGAACAGAGAGACAGAATGGACAGAGTGGTGGACTGAGGAATGGACAAAGACCTGTGTATTAACGAGTGAACAGAGAGACAGATGGGTCGCTGAATGAACTAAAAGAAGGACAGATGGGTTGATAGATGGACAGACAGAAAGACAGGTGGATTCATCAATGGACTGGGAGAGAGACAGGTGGATTGATAAACGAACAGACAGGTGGACTGATGAATGGACAGATAGAATTGGAGGTATACATACATACATACATACATACATACATACATTACATACATACATACATACATACATACATACATACATACATACAGTTATAAATAAAGGTTTCTCTGAGGAAGGCAAGATAAGACAAGTGCAGGCTAATAATTATTCCGTCATTATATTAATCATTTGGCAAAGATTTAAATTGAAAAGAAGAAGGGCGGGGGGGGGGGGGGGGGGGAGGGGGGGGAGGGAGAGGAATGAAATGAGAACATGAAATTAGGAAAATACATTATAAATGTTAAACCCTTCACTAGCAGCATATGGGAACCATTGCAATACATCTTGAAGACAGATCTATTCATATTGTCTGTTCCTAGGCAATATATATATATATATATATATATATATATATATATATAAGGGTTTTCATATTTATAATATATTTTCTTAATTTTTATGTTCCCATTTTCTTCATCTTCAAACACCCCTCGCCCCCCCCCCCCCCTCCCCTTTTTTTTTTAAAGTTCAAATCTTTGCCAAGCCATTACTATAATGACTGAAGAATTGTAAGCCTGCACTTGTTTTCCCCCACTACTAAATTGTTCAGCATTATATATATATATATATATATATATATACATATATATATATATATATATATATATATATATATATATAGAGAGAGAGAGAGAGAGAGAGAGAGAGAGGAGAGATGTATACATTACATGGTTCCTATATGTTGCTGATGAAGGTTTAACATTTATAATATATTTCCCTAATTTTTTTTCTCATTTTCTTCCTTCACCTCTCCCTCCCGCCCCTCCCTCCCTCCTGTTTTTTTTTTTTTTTTTTCTTAAATTTTTGCCAAATCATTAATGTAGTGACGCACTACTAAACTGTGTTCAGCGTGATATTGTCTGGTCAATCCGTGGGAGACTGCTGCATCTCTTAGGAGATCCCAGTAAAGGCTGTTCTGCACAATTCTTAGCTGCTGACAAGGCTTGGGTTATTCCACAGCAGAGCTGACCACCCAGACTGT
>CM065718.1:7056955-7084455 GCA_033310375.1 Conus canariensis | reverse complement strand
ACAAAATGAACTGGATTTTCATGTGCGCTTTTTGCATAATGGACAAGTACGATCAGAATTACAACTGTGCCTAAAATGAAAATGATGAACTCAGATATCTGATATTCCAAATCTAAATCTTGTCACTATAAATTTCAGATGTCTGCCCATTGTCACTGACAAGTGAGTCGGAATGCAGTGCAAGGAGTTATATTGTTTATACAGATCAAATCTGGTACTATCATTCCTGTGAGAATTCCATTCTTGCCATCTGTTATCAACCAATCTGGTACGGAGATTTTGAATAAAAGTCGGTTCGTCTCCTACACCCAGATTTAACCAGACATATCCCAAACCCAGTCCATGTAATCTAACTTTCAGTCTGGTAGCCCAGCGTATTACCCCTGGCATCTAGGTTACATAACATATTATAAGCTTTCTTCTGTAATCTACAATCATATCTCTGTGTCAGTTTTAACCAGTACCGAACACATCTAACTGTAGAATTCAAGTTTACTGGGGATCTGTTAGCTTCCCCATATATCAAATCATTGGAGGTTTGCACTGAAACCCCAAGGAACTTCTTAGGGGAAAATAAATGGACTTTCTCACAACCGCCTGCAATTCTATCCAGACGCCAAATTTCATCAGCCTATTGCACAATGGGTTGGATTTAGGAGTCAAACAGTTTTGCAGATACTTGGAATGATTGATTTCCCAAACTCTCTCTGTCTCTCTGTCTGTCTGTCTGTCTGTCTGTCTGTCTGTCTGTCTCTCTCTCCTCTCTCTCTCTCTCTCTCTCTCTCCCTCTCTCTCTCTCCTCTCTCTCTCTCTCTCTCTCTCTTTATTTTTTTGCTGTCCCATCTTCTGTGCCACCTCAGTGGCAGTACAGCCACGCCGCTCATTCAAACACCCTGTCCACAGCCACAGCCCGGTCAGTCCCGCCGCAGCCCGGCACTGGCAATCCACAGGAAGCAGTCAATGTCAAGTCGTCAAGAGGCAACCCACCGGAGGAGACACTGCACTGCTGCCGAGTCACTTCGGTGGTGTTCAGTGGCGCCTGTTCTGATCTAACATACGCAGGACACCACCCACTAGGCCCCTACTGACGACAATAATTGCTTAGTCGCAGAGCCGGCGTGAGTGAGCTCTCCATCCGCAGGGCGCTACCACGTCCGTCCAGCGACAGCCCCCATGGACTCGCCGACACCGGTGACCCCGACGGAACCAAACCAAGGTCACAGACGTGGAGAGGACGTCGAAACAGGTCACCATGAGAGCAGGGCATGAAGGGCCACAGAAGTTTGAGACTTTTATTATGCTGATCGATGAGAATGAAGATGATGCTACGGATTGCCATTCCGGTCTGAGACTGCATGACAGGGCTGTACTCTACTACGCTTCCTTTCATAATATATCCCGGCGTCAACCAGGCCCGAGAGATACAGACACCAGCAGTGTTGGTCAGGAAATTTGAGCAACACTCTCAGAGACGCATCCATTAAGTGGATGAAACTCGACTGTGTGGTCCCAGTCTTCCCAACTTAAGCCCGTAGCAAACTCAAAACTGCCTAGGAGCCAGTCGGGGCAGAAAAATCCCACATGACTCTAATGGGAATCGAACCCATGACCTCCCAGCCAGGGCTAACCTCTTCGCCACGGCGGCTGGTTGATTTACCAAACTTGATATTTTTCTTATTATATAAAACAAAACAAAAACAAAAACAAATAACTAAAAAAAAAACCTAAAAAAAACCCAGCGTGCTTCGCTTTGCTCGCAAGCTTTACAAGCTAAGTTAAAACTTAATCGGGTTGAAAAATTGATTCCTAAATATTTGTTATACATTTCAAACTAGCATAGTTATTCCCTTATAATTCCAGTGTTCTTTTGCCCCCCAAAAGTCACGTTTTCTGAATGCAGGTACATTCTCTTTTGTAGCCTACATTCACTTTCAGTTGTAGAAGCATACCAGCGCATCATAAATTATTCAACTATGTTTGTAAACCAACAACTGTTCCAGATAACAAAACAACCACTATCTACCAGAAGTAGTATAAACAGTTCTGAAGGGTTCTCCGCAAACTGGGTTCTATGTCTACCATTATTAATAACTTCGTATGTTGACTGGTTAATAGACAAAGAAAACAGAATAGAACTACACACGTCATCTTGTTTAACACCATCAATACACATAATATAATCTGTTCATTTCCCTTCACTTCTTACTCCAGATTTTACACAGTTACACATTCTTACTATCATATAATTTACCATGAATACCATACACATTCTTACTATTACATAATTTACCATGAATACCATTTTTAACAGATCAGCCCACACAAATGCTTCTGCTAATAGAATCGAAGCTTTCTCAAAATCAATGAAAGCAACATATAATTTACGATTGAAAGAGAATTTTGTTTTGTTTTGTTTTGTTTTGTTTAATAAAAGCCATCAGAATAAACATATGGTTAACAGAGACAGAGAGACAGTTAGAGACAGAGGTGGGGGAGACAGAGAGTAAGCGAGGAAGAGAGACAGGAATGAGAAGAGAAGAGAAAAGAGAGAGGGGGGACAGACAGATGAACACAGAGAGAGAGAGAGAGAGAGACAGAGACAAAGAGAGAGACAGACAGAGAGAAAGACAGACAGACAGACAGACAGACGCAGATACAGAGGAGAAAGAAGGGAATGGTGGGTTGTAGGATAGGGTGAAGATACAAACTGAGAGAGAGAGGAGACAAGAGAAGAGAGACGAGAGAGACAGAGAGAAACAGACAGACAGACACAGATAGTCAGACAGACAGACGGAGGACAGACAGACAGACGCAGACGGACAGACGGAGACAAGATACAGAGGGAGAAGAGAGAGAGAGAGAGAGAGAGAGAGAGAGGGGGGGGGGGGGGGGCGAAGAATACGATGAAGAAAAAAACTGAGACAGACAGACAGACAGGCAGACAGACAGACAATCAAACAAACAGAGACAGAAACAGAGACGGAGACTGAAACAGTCAAAACCAGATAGATGGATAAAGAGAGAAACAGAGAACATGAGAGACAGACAGACAGACAGAAAGACTGACAGCCAAACAGACAGACAGAGAAAAGACAAAGAGAAACACAGACAGACAAAGACAGACAGACAGCCAAACATACGGATAGACAGAAAGACAGACACAGACAGACAGACAGACTGAGACGATGAGAGACAGACAGAGATATACAGAGAGAGAGAGAGAGAGGAGAGAGAGAGAGAGAGAGAGAGAGAAGATACAGAGAGAGAGAGAAGAGGGAGAAAGCGTTAAACAGAGAGAAAAAGAGGGATGCAGAGATACAGAGAGAGAGAGAGACTGACAGACAGACAGATAGAGAGAACAGAGAAACAGACAGACAGAAAGACAGAAACAGAGAAAGACAGATACAGAAACAGAGTAATACAGAGAGAGAGAGAGGAGGAGAAGACGAACAGAGACAGACAGAGACAGCGAGAGACAGAGAGAGAAAGACAGAGACAGACAGGCAGACAGACAGACAGTGAAAGAGACACAGAGAGAGAGGAGAGAGAGAGAGAGGAGAGAGAGAGAGAGAGAGGGGAGAGGATGCAGAGATACAGAGAGAGAGAGAGACAGATAGAGAGAACAGAGAGACAGACAGACAGAAACAGAGAAAGACAGATACAGAAACAGTTATATAGAGAGAGACAAACAGCGAGAGACAGAAAGAGAAATACAGAGAAAGACAGACAGACAGGCAGACAGACAAACAGACACAGTGAAAGGGAGAGAGAGAGAGAGAGAGAGAGAGAGAGAGAGAGAGTGACAGATAGACAGAAATGGAGACAGACAGACAGACAGATAGGCAGAGACAGAAAAAGACAGAAAAAAACAGAGAGAGAGAGAGAGAGAGAGGGGGGGGGAGGGACGGAGAAAGAGAATGAATGAATGAATGAATGAATGAATGAATGAATGAATGAATGAATGAATGAATGAATGGTTTATTGTGGTTCGGCGTACATAGTCAATTCACAAAGAGATATAACGGGGTGTGTTTAAACGAAAAAAGCTGAAATGTAATCAATAGCGAACCCCCAAGAAAACGTCGACAAGCGACTCACAAAACAAAACACGACGCGTTTCGACCTCCTAGGTCTTCTTCAGGCAAGATACAAAACACTCAGGACAACGAAAATGAACGAGCAATCACTTATCTTCATTCACTTCAGCGCAAGATGGTTCAACACTTAGATAACCACGTTATGGATACACTTACATAGTCACAGACATCCATGCATCTCCCCCCCTCTCTCTCTCTCTCTCTCTCTCCTCTCTCTCTCTCTCTCTCTCTCTCTTCGTCTTATATCACATATGTGAACAGACGTAAAACTGAGGTACTGCTTACTACTCATATGATCCAAAGTGAAACAGAAAGAAAACTGTGTGTAATGCTGAACAATTAAGTAGTGGGGGAAAACAAGTGCAGGTTAACAATTCTTCCATCATTATAGTAATGGCATAGCAAAGATTTGAAATTAAATTTAAAAAAAGGAGGGGTTGAAGATGAAGAAAATGTATATTATAAATAAGAAAACCCTTCACTAGCTGCATGAGGGAACCATCACAATCCCTCTTGAAGGCAGATCTATATGTATTGCCTGCTCCTAGGCCTTTCGTCCGCTGGATCGGATTCATCAGGGAGACACGGCTGATTGTGTCTGTGCTCTTGGCGTCAAATAGAGACACACCACAGTCCGTAATTCTGCGGTGTTCTCACCACCAAGGGTTCAAAAAAGAATTCAACATCACCCCCAAAGCAGCCAGCGAAAGGTAGTAAATAAAACAAAACGAAAGTGTGGAGAGGAAAAAAAGTTACTAAAAAAAAACTAAAACACCATGCAAACAGTACAAAATGTAGGTGACAATCTTTGAGCCTATGCTTGAGGATCCATTTAAGGATGTGTGTATTCCAAGGGATAGATGTTTCTCTGGAATTCAATGCCTCATACCAAAACAGACAATTTTCGAACAACTTCAATTGAGACTGACGATATCTACAGGATCAATTCAAAGGTCGTCTATGTACAATTTTGGCTAAAATGAATTCATTCTACTTCTGATTTTGAAGACATCCACAGGGTCAGTTTCAAGACTGTCTATAAAACTGTGGCTTAAATGGATTCAATTCTAATACACCTTTAGGCTAGACAAACAAACAGCGAAACGGATCTCATTTTCCTTGAGGCTCTTTACAGAAAGGACAATAAAATCATCGTCATCACCAACCGCTTTGTACCTCAACTTATAAACTGCTAAGTCTAATATGCCAAGTCTAAATTCTTCATGATGTATTTAAGTGTCTATCAATATTTTGGGTTGCATATGGTGTTAATTCATCAAAATTGCAGATAATTCTATAGAAATCAGACTTTTAACTTCATTGCGTGTTGCCTAACTATCTTTGCCAAGTGTAATAAATCAATCGTTGAAAAGAACAACAAATAAACTGTCTAATTTTGCCAACACCTTGATTTAACCATGCAACACGAAAAACCGTATTCAAAAAAGACAAAGACATGCATTATAGATCCAGTTGTTTCTCTCTCTTTCTCTCTCTCTCTCTCTCTCTCTCTCTCTCTCTCTCTCTCTCTCTCTCTCTCTCTCTCTCTCTCCAGCATTTAGATCATGTGACATGTTAAAAGCGTTGTACGGTATTGTGTACTCCTCAGTTTCAAGTAAATGAATCCAAAGCAGGTGCATCCGGCCGCTGAACCTTTATATATGGTGAGTCTACTCGTCTCACCACAGACATAATCACCCTGCGTTCACCTGTGTACACCTGAACACTTTTTTTAAACGAGCAGGTGCACAGATTCACAATGCATGGGAGCATCATCTTCTCTCCACGATACAGATTCATACCGTGCAACTGGCTTGCGCTTTACCATCAAACAACTTGAACACTACATTTCACAAAATACATTCAGGATATCATTTTTTGTTTCTTAATACAGAACAACACAGTTCTGGCCTAACTAGTAACATCTTTACAAAGCACTAACAAAGTTCAAATGCCTAAAGAAAAATATACCCAAATACTTAACGAGCCTTCACAACAGGTATAGGAAACACTGTCACATGCTCACCTTTCTGTGGTGCTAAAATAACCCACGCTCATGAAACACAATCAAGTTTTTTTTGTTTTTTTTGTTTTTTTTTTTTTGGGGGGACACAAATTAACCTTCAACTGGAGAGAAGCAGCTGTTCCTTGTAAGCTCTTTAGTTGAGTCTGCAAGCTTATAACAGTCTGTAAGTTTATAACAGTCTGTAAGCTTAAAACAGTCTCCGGTATCAAAGGCTCATCGTCGGCTAATGAAAGAATAAACGAGTCAAAGGCATCAAGAGTCGTCGCAGCCCCGGTGTCCACTGATAACCACTTCAATTGCTGGCTCATTGAGACAGAGGGAAAAAGACACCGCACTGCCACTATCACCATGTTTAAAGCCAATCCTACAGTTCATAGACTCAGTCCGTTTAGCTCCGCGGCAAACCTAAGCGTTAATCAAACCACATCGTGCATACTTTCTGATGCATTGGTGTGGCTCTCTCACCCTGTCTGTCTGTGTGGTCTGTCTGTCGGTCACAGGAAACTCTGAAACAGAGTGAGACAGAGACAGACAGAGGAGGGGGGAGTGGGATTGTGGTGGGGGGAGACAGACAGGCAGACAAGACAGAGAGACAGACAGAGAATTAGACAGACTGACAGACAGATTTTTAGAGATTTAGAGAGAAACAGACAGACAGATAGACAGACATAGACAGAACAGAGAGAGAGAGAGAGACAGACAGACAGACAGACAGACAGACAGACAGACAGACAGACAGAGACAAAGCGCACAGAGAGAAAGGGAGAGAGTGAGAGACAGACAGATCCAGACAGAGACAGACAGACAGACAGACAAAGACAGACAGATAGACACACAGACAGACAGAGACAGAGAGACAGACTGACAGACAGACCTCCAGACAGAGACAGATAGACAGAGACAAAGCGGAGAGAGAGGGAGAGAGAGAGACAGTCAGATTGACAAAGAGGTGGGAAGACAATGAGAGCCATGGGGAGAGAGAGAGAGAGGGGGGGGGGAGACACACAGACAAACACATACACAGACAAACAGACAAAGAGAGCGAGAGCATAAATATGTTAATGAGGGTAAACGGATAA
This sequence comes from Conus canariensis, assembly GCA_033310375.1. NCBI lineage: Eukaryota > Metazoa > Mollusca > Gastropoda > Neogastropoda > Conidae > Conus > Conus canariensis. Next base: position 7,077,253 of record CM065718.1, on the reverse strand, counting down.
GCTTACTACTTCGTTACACCTTGTCCTCCCCAATGAGGGGAATGTGTAAAAAAAAAAAAAAAAAAAAAAAGGGGGGGGGGGGGGGAGCAAAACGAAAAAAAAAAACCATCCCTGAATCAGAATATCAAGCAGATCAAGTTCAAAGACAAATTAAAACAAAGGCATGTAAGCAATATAGACGCCTTCACACACACACACACACACACACACACACACACACACACACACACACACACACACACGGGGGCGTGAACAGACTCTCTCTCTCTCTCTCTCTCTCTCTCTCTCTCTCTCTCTCTCTCTCTTCTCACACACACACACACACACACACACACACACACACACACACACACACACATACATACATACATATACACACACAACAACAGCAACAACAAGGACGACAATTCATACACACACATATATACATAGGTGCGCCTGCACTCTCTCTCTCTCTCCCTCTCTCTCTCTCTCTCTCTCTCTCTCTCTCTCTCACACACACACACACACACACACACACACACACACAGAGTGGTTCGTTCATAGGCGTTCTGTCAAATGTTTACGGTGTGTTTTTTGCGAGAGGCAATCACTGGCTCTCAGTGCAAGTGACACCTTGGACTTCTCCGGTGACATTGTTTTGCTCTGCCCTCTCTTGAAGTCTGCTATGAACAAAAGCACTATACAACAACAGCGCTATAAAGTTTACAAGACACATCGCTTATAGAAATAACTCAGGACTTGTCAGGTTTATTGGTGCCTCCCGTTTCAGAGATAGAAAGAACAACAATATGATTCGGTCCAACTTACGGCATAAATCCTTTTATTGCATGAGGGGGTGGGAGGAAAAACGATAAGAAATCCAGGATGAAATTCCATTTGCAAGTGTGTTAGAACAGTTTCCATGTGTTTTTTTCCTCAACGCCATCCAAAATTTTCAGTTAGTACTTATGGAAGATTAAAACTATTGTCATCATCATCATAATCATAGACTCTTCTATCACCATCGTCAGTATAATCATCATCATCATCATCGCCACGATTGTTTTCTTTGTAATACTCATCTTCACGAGGACGGTCATGACTCAAATTTTCATGTGTTTGAAGCCGTCCTTTAAAGCGTTGAAACAATACATCCACACTAAGATTATTAAAAGGCTGTTTTTCTCTTCTTTGAAATTTGGCGTACGTACTCTCAGGAATCTTTTTGATTATTTATGGAATGTAGTATTTCAGTTATCAACGCACTGTTGAACTGTTCTTCTTTTCTTTTTAGCCTATGTTTATATTCAGGTCTGTCTATACTTTAAGAATAACGATCAGGCGGAAACAATTTGGGACGGAATTTTTTTTTTTTTTTTTTTTTTTTTTTAGCAAGTTACGGGCCTTTATTATACCGAGGTGACATCGTCTTTTGTCCCGTGACCAATACGTATTTGCTTTTCTATACATTTGCTGCTGTTGTTAATAGTAATCTAAATCTTTCATGCTTCTTTAATATCATTTCATCTTTATCAAATTAATGGCGGCTCCAATTTAAATTTGTTCTTCATCAGAAAAAAAACGAGTTATAAAATAAATCTACAGATTCTTCATCTCATACGAACTTCACAAATGCAATGTGCGGAAATCTACAAGGGAGGTAACCTGTGTTAGACCTCGCATTTGGTGAGAGTGACCCCGCCGTTTCTTGGGACAGATGTCGCTGTGGACATGTCCAGAACAATGTTTGCCCCATCAGCCAGTTCAGCAGCTTTATCTCAGAGAGAGAGAGAGAGAGAGGAGAGAGAGAGAGATTGCCAAAACAAGGGTAAGGAGCAATGCTCATGTTATCCCCATCGTTATCCTGGCGTGCGCGTCAAGTTGTTGTTGTTGTTTGTTGTGTCGTACCCTGGCTAAAAGACTCCAGGGATCATCCAAACAGCCGAAGTACTTGAACACTATGGTACAAATGCATCAGCTGGGGATGAGAACATTACGTGTGTGACCGTTTTTGATTACCCCGCCACATGGGCAGCCACACTCCGACTTCGGGGGATTTTGGAGACTGATAATGTTATGCTAGGAGCTTGTCACAACTGAAGACAATCCCCGCATAACTATGCAGAGCATAACAACATTTTAATGTAGCCTTGGTGTTCTAGCCTATGTCAATTGGCCTGACACAGCCTTAAGCCAAGGCAGGCGCGTCAAGTCAAATATTGACTCGCTGGATCTATTTGCTTGACCCATAAACTGAGAAAAGGTCATTCTGTTTGCAGGGGGAAAGACATGCAATATCTTCTGCCGATTTGTTTCCGGAACAGGCCCATTATATAGACACGGTGCTTTTGTTGTTCTTCACTGTCGTGAACCTTTCCGAGACTACCACACAAATGCAACGTCATAAGGTCGAATTCGATTCTGTCTGAAAAAAAAAAAAGTTGTCAACCCTCAGAAATATCTGCTCATAAATGACATGAAATAAGAAATAGTCATGAACACTACTCCAGTTTCAGATATGTACAGATAGTGATTTTGAAAGAGGCCTATTTATTCAAACCCATTACACATTCTATGTAGCATTTCACCGTGACTGTTGATTTTCTTGTCTCTACATACTTTTCATTTACATTCAAAATTAGATATATCATCTTCTGAGTATGGCTAAAGATTTGCAGTTGTGCTGTTCAAACCATCGCAGAGGAGCACGTGTCAACATTGTTTACAGAAATACGAAGAGTAATTAAAAAAAAAACCCTTCAATAAAGGCATTCTATTTCAACATCAAAGTGCATGTGATAAATAAGAATAATAATAATAACGTACATTTATAGAGCGCCCTTTCTCGCTAGAGCTCACAGCGCTTTACAATATTTAACTATAAACATGTCAAAAAACAAAAATCACTATACAAAACCATAAACCCAGTCACCTCATCAATTATGACGATGAAACATAGCAAGGAGGGGGGGGGGGGGGGGCTGGCCAACCAACATTGAACACCACACACACACACACACACACAACACACACACACACACACACACACACACACACACACACACACACACACACATACTGTCAGTTTTCAAGTGTAACACTTACAACACGTAACGCAATGACACACCCAATAACAGGACAAAAATGTTGTCTATAAGAAAAATTCCTTGAATAGATGGGTTTTGAGTGCAGAGCGGAAAGCAGAGTCAGTTTTGGCAGAGCGGATCGAAAGTGGGAGAGAGTTCCAAACAGAAGGGGCTGCAAAAAAGAAGGAACGTTCACCATAGGTTTTTGTTGAAACGCGTGGCTTGCAGAGTGTGAGAGTGTCGGATGATGAGCGGAGTGTTCTTGCCGGTGTGTATATGCTAACCAGGTGAGAAAGATAGACAGGGCCAGATCCATTGACGGCGCGAAAACACATGCACGCAATTTTGTATCTAATGCGTGCTTCTATGGGGAGCCAGTGCAGAGTGTGGGGATGCGGGGTGATGTCTCTACGGGGAACCCTGAAGACCAGTCAATGAGGCAAGTCATCAGGCGGAAGATTAGTATATACGAAAACGATGCGTTTCAGTTGTCAAAGATTTATCAATTAGAAATGCACAAAATAAACCACACTCAACATTTATCAGTTCAATATGTGTACACAATTTATTCTTTACAAGGCAGATAACTCCACCAGAGCGTCTACCATATCTTGACAGCTTTTAATCTAGGTTTACACAACAATAGTATATCCGTAAAAAAAAAAAAAAGACTGGAAACATCAAGAAACTTTCAGCTTAACATTCAAAATCAAAGGAACGAGTAAAAACAAGAATTCGTCATCCCCAGTGTTAGCAAAGAGCCCATTTGCATTCCAGTGCACAGAAGAAAATCAGTTCATGTCATTACAAAGATCAACATTGCTCATTCGATAGTTGTCCTCGGCTGAAGTGGAACTACACACTCTTTCAAATGACAGTCCAGACTGTGTAATGTTCACATCTTCATCTGACACAGAATGTACGGTCACAATACGCAAAGTCACATACAGTCTGTTTCTGTGGCTCTGACATTGACGGCACTGTGTCAAATCAGCCGATGTCACTTCACTGTTCGTTCCCGACTCTGCTACAGACAGATCTCATCAACAATCGGCGGGCCGACCAGCCGCCGTGGCGAAGTGGTTAGCGTCGCGGACTCCCGGCTGGGAGGTCGTGGGTTCGAATCCCATCAGAGTCATGTGGGTTTTTCTGCCCCGACCGGCTCCTACCCAGAGTTGAGTTTGCTGCGGACTCAGTTGGGAAGACTAGGACCACACAGTCGAGTTTCATCCACTTAATGGATGCGTCTCTGAGAGTGTTGCTCAAATTTCCTGACCAACACTGCAGGTGCCTGTATCTCTCGGGCCTGGTTGACGCCGGGATATATTATGAAAGGAAGCGTAGAGTACATCCCTGTCATGTAGTCTCAGACCGAAATGGAAATCCGTAGCATCATCTTAATCATCCTCATTCTCATCGATCAGCATAAACAAAATGTCTAAACTTCTGTGGCCCTTCATGCCCTGCTCTCATGGTGACCTCAGGTTCGATGTCCTCTCCACGTCTGTGGCCTTGGTTTGGTTCCGTCGGGGTCACCGGTATCGGCGAGTCCATGGGGGCTGTCGTTGGACGGACGTGGTGGCGCCCTCCGGAGGGAGAGCTCACTCACGCCGGCTCCGCGACTAAGCAATTATTGTCGTCAGTAGGGGGCTTAATAGGTGGTGTCCTGCGTATGTTAGATCAGAACAGGCGCCACTGAACACCACCGAAGTGACTCGGCAGCAGCGCAGTGTCTCCTCCGGTGGGTTGACTCTTGACGACTTGACATTGATTGCTCCCTGTGGGTTGCCGGTGCCGGGGCTGCGGCGGAGCCGACCGGGCTGTGGCTGTGGACGGGGTGTCGGAATGAGCGGCGTGGGTGCACTGCATCTGAGGTGGCGCAGAGGTTGGGACAGCAAAAAAAAACAACAACAAAAACCACGATCGGCGGGCCAGCCAACCATGTCCCTATATCATCTCCACTAATCTGTTACCAATGCCAACAGTAGAACAGTTATCGTCTGTGAGGAGATGGTTTTACACCATAACTGCGCCGTTGGTCCTCAGCTCTCGCTGTCTTCAAATGAGGAATCAACGTCATTCCTCATGGTTCTCATCCTCGCAGAAAACAAAAAAAATCTTCTCCAGTTCAAATAAGAAAAGTTTGTCCCAGTACGTGTTCATTTCTGTTTCAGATCGTCCACTTTCTGTGAGTAAAACGTACTCCGCGTACTGATAGGGGAGTCCAGTTTCCAGTTTCAACGGTGTAGTCGGTGACATTCTGTGCCATAAGGAAATCCTGCTTGCTGGTGATGAAGTCTTCACAGTCCCCACTAGTCTCCCTTTGCTTTCTGGGAATACCATCGAGGGTATAGTTGTCGCCAAGCTTCTCTCTCTCTGTCTCTGTCTCTCTCCCTCTGTCTCTCTCTTTTTCTGTCTCTCTCTGTCTCTCTCTCTCTGTCTCTCTCTATCTCTCTGCCACTCTCTCTGTTTCTGTCTCTGTCTCTGTCTCTCTCTCTGTCTCTGTCTCTCTTTCTCTGTCTCTCTCTGTCTCTGTCTGTCTGTCTGTCTGTCTCTCTGTCTCTCTTTCTCTCTCTCTCTCTCTCTCTCTCTCTCTCTCTCTCGCCAGACAGATAGAGACAGAGATAAAGAGACAGAGACAGACAGACAGACAGACAGGCAGACAGACAGAGTGAACCCCGGACTCTGACCTCAGAAAACCTTTCTTCGATGAAGAATTAAGATGTAAGGTAGAGCCTATTCTTCCAATCTGTTCTTGAGAGAGAGAGAGAGAGAGAGAGAGAGAGAGAGAGAGAGAGGAGACAGACAGACAGACAGACAGATAGAGAAAGAGACAGAGAGACAGACACATAGACACACAGACACACAGAGAGACTCACAGACAAAGGAATGACAGACAGGCAGACAGACGGACAGACAGACAAAGACACACACAGGAGAGAGACAGAGACAGAGAGACAGACAGACAGACAGATAGAGACAGAGCGACAGACACACAGACACACAAGAGACTCACAGACAAAGAAATGACAGACAGGCAGACAGACAGACAAAGACACACACGCAGGAGAGAGAGAGAGAGAGAGAGAGAGAGAGAGAGACAGACAGACAGACAGACAGACAGACAGACAGACAGACAGACAGACAGACAGACAGAGACAAAGAGCCGGAAAGAGAGGCGAGAGAGAGAAAGAGACAGACAGACAGAGAGACAGAGACAGAGAGACGGAAAGAGAGGCGAGAGAGAGAGAAAGAGACAGACAGGCAGACAGATAGACAGACATAGAGAGAACAAACACATGGACGAGAGTTGTTTTTGAGGAAAGACATAAGGCATAAAACAGGCTTCTCTGCATTGTGGACTCCAAACTGAAGCCATCTACCCAACCTGCCCTCCTATTCCCAGTAAAAATGTATTGTGAACGTAATCACACGCATGTGTGCACGAATGTACATACATAAACACGCACGCACGCACGCACGCAGCAAACACCCATCCTGTAGACAGATAGACAGACAGACAGACAGACAGACAGATAGATAGATAAAGAAAGAGAGAGAGAGACAGATACATGAACATAGAGAGAGGGAGACAGACAAACAGACAGACAGACAGAAACGCATAGACAGAAAGACAGACAGATAGGTAGGTAGGTAGGTAGGTAGGTAGGTAGGTAGGTAGGTAGAAAGCTATAGATGGATGGACAGACAAATAGCTAGATAGACAGCTAGATAGATGGATAGATAGATATATAAATAGATAGATAAATAGAGACAGATATGTAGATAGATGGACGGACAAACAGACAGAGGTAGACGCAAAGCAAATATCCAGTTACATCCTAGAAAGCATGGAGAGTGAAGATCAAACCAAATTCACAAAGGAGGGCAAACATGTTGGAAAATCGATGTTAATAAAGCAATCCAATACCAACGGGGAGCACAACACACACACACACACACACACACACACACACACACACACACACACACATATATATATATATATATATATATATATATATATATTATATATATATATATGCACGAGAGAGAGAGAGACAGAGAGAGAGAGAGAGACAGAGAGAGAGAGACAGACAGAAAGACAGAGAGACAGAGACAGACAGACAGATTGACAGATTGAGAGATAGACAGACGGACAAAGACAGACAGACAGATTTAGGGGGACGGATGGAGGTATAGGAGAGAGAGAGAGCGAGAGGGAGACACACACACACACACACACACACACACACACACACACACACACACACACACACACACACACAGAGAGAGAGAGACCGACAGACACAGACAGATAGACAAACTGACATATAGCCAAGCACAAAGAGGTAGACAGACAAACAGAGAGATAGAAAGAGAGGGAGAAAGAAAGAAAGAAAGAAAGAAAGAAAGAAAGAGAGAGAGAGAAAGAGAGAGAGACAGACAGACAGACAGACAGACAGACAGACAGAGAGCAAAGGCCAACTTCAGAACAAGGGATGACCTGGTGGTAGTGCAATACAATTTAATTGACAAACCATTACGGCCGTCACATGGATGAGTGCCAGCGTTTTCTTTATGGATATCATTAGCAACACTGGAGATAAAAACAAAACTTTTCTTTTGTTCTTTTCTTAAGTTTCAAGTCGGAGAGTATAATGTGTGAGGATCACAGACGGTGAATTTCATTGTGATTATGGAATGCGCCAAATGTGGTCGTTACGAAACACATTTCTTCGACCTTTTGTTTCCAGGGAAAGGAAATAAACTTGATTTGTTATTAACGTATGTCTGTGCCGGGAACGCTGAAGAAGAAGAAGAAGAAGAAGAAGAAGAAGAAGAACAACAACAACAACAACAACAACAACAAGAACAAGATGAGGAGGAGGAGGAGGAGGAGGAGGAGGAGGAGGAGGAGGAGGAGGAGGAAGAGGAGGAGGAGGAGGAGGAGAAGAAGAAGAAGAAGAAGAAGAAGAAGAAGAAGAAGAAGAAGAAGAAGAAGAAGAAAAGAACAAGAAGAACAAGAACAAGAACAAGAAGAATGTGTCTAAAAGTTTTGGGTTAAAAAAAAGCGATTTTGCTCAAAGTAGCTAACTTATCAAGCAAGAAAAGTGTGTCTGGATCATCAATATTTGTTCGTTCTTCATTCGTTTGTTTACTACGTTCCATTTTGTGTCTTTGTCTGTTGACACTGGTTCACCGTTCTGTACAGCCAAACAACAAACTCAAACATAAATGATCCACGAACCTTAACCTTCAAACTCATTCAGCCAGTTTGAGGCGGTTCTTTCAGGTTCTTTTAATTAACCAGTTCTTGTTATGCGTAGGATACATGGTTTCGTCCTGTGACCATCGTGGAATGTCATTGTCTGTACGTGAAATGGTTGGACTGGTTGGTTACAACTCTGTCTCTACCCTGTCGCGCATGACTGACTGAGGACAAAGGACAGTGGGGATTCCTGAGTACCCGAGAGTACGTCACGGCGCCCATTCCTGTGATCCTCCGTCGTGGAACAAAATATCATCATCATCATCATCGTCGTCGTCGTCTTCGTTGTCGCCGTCGTCATCGTCATCATCATCATCACCATCATCATCATCATTATCATCATCATCATTATCATCAACAAGATCATCATCATCATCATGGAACGTACGTGTTCACAGTATTCCTGAGAGTACGGCTGAAACGGTGGAGGACTGTGTAAACAAATGTGTTGACGTGATAAACAAACAAGTAGGCATCACTTCAATCTCTACAAAAGACGTAGAACTCGCACACCGTTCCGGAAAGCCAGGGGACAGGGACAGACCACGACCTATCATACTTAGGTTCCTGTCCAGGCGGCAGAGAAGAGAGGTGTTGGCAGCAAGGCGGAAATTAAAGGGGTCGGGAATTTCCATCAGCGAGGATCTGACTCGTGCAAACTGTCAACTGCTCAAAAGGATTTCCAACCATTCTGCAGTCATGTCATCATGGACATCCAATGGTAAAGTATTATGCAAACTGAAAAATGGAAAGACAATCAGAGTTGATCTGGGCATGAATGTGGAGGACCTTTTTCGACGAGAAATGTGCTGAGGTTTTTTGTTTTTTTGTATTGATGGCTTGTTATTTTGATAGTTGCATGTGTTCATGGCAACTTTGCTTTAGTGTGGCATTGAAAAGAACTTTCTTGATTATCTAATGTTGATTTCGTTTTAATTTCTATTATATTATTGTACTTATGCTACTTATTAAAAAAAAGATAAATGAAAGAAAATTATAATTAATGTAACTAAAACATTTTTGATCCATGTGTTTAAGTATTACTTTATGGCATCCCCCCCCTCCCTCCCCCTCTGTGTACGGATGGATATCATAACTGATGAAGCTCACTTTTTTTTCTCTCTCTCTCTGTACATCTTTCTGTCTATCTTTACCTCTTTCTCCCCCCCTCCCCCTTTCTCTATCCCCCCCCTCTCTCTCTTTCTGTTTCTCTCTTTTTCCTGTTCAGTTTCTTTCTCTCCTTCCCTCCTCTCTCTGCTGTCTACACTGATCTGTTTTCCTCCCTCCCTCCCCTCCCTCTCCACTTATTTCCACCTCCTCTTTCTTTTTCCATTCTGATGAAATCATGCTACCACTTATGCTATTACGCGCACACATACAGATACGATGGGGATGATGCAGATAATGTCAGTGGTGGCAACCACTGGTTATTGTTGTTATTATTGTTGTTATGATTCTCAGGGCGGTGGTTTGTTATCTTTCTTGTCATTGCTACTGTCATTATTATTGAGGTCCATCCATCTTATTTGGAAAATGTGAGCTTTGCATTAGTACTTTGTTTTGGTTTATGAGTAAAAACATGTGCGCACGTACAGATACACGTGCACATACGCGCACGCGCGCACGCACACACACCACACACACGCGCGCACACGCACGCACACACACACACACACACACACACACACACACACACAACACACACGCGCACGCGCGCGCGCACGCACACAACACACACAACGCACACACACACGCGCACACACGCATGCTCTTATACACACAGGTACATGCATTGGTTTATTATTTACAGAGACATTACTAACTGATTAAAACTAGCTTTCTCTTGGACATTTTTTAAAGATAAATGATAACATTTGTGAATATATCAACACATGATGTTAACTTATTTCAATCATGTATTTGTTTGATTCTTGATCTATGTATTCATGCATTAGTTCATGGCATTTTTTCCACTTGACTACGGATGTATATCATAATTAATGAAGCTTACATGTTTCTTTTTCTGTGCTTCTTTCTGTCTGTCATTACTCTTTTCTTCCCCCCCCCCTTTACTCTTTTCTTCCCCCTCCCCACACTCCCTCTCTCTCTCAGTCTCCCTCTCTCCCTCCTCTCTCTTCTCTCTGCCGTCTACTCCATTTGTTTTCCTCCCTCTCTCCCCTCCCTCCTCTCTTCCTTCCTCCTTCTCTCTCTCTCTTCTATTTTGATGAACTCATTTTACCACTTGACTTATGCCATTAGCTGTTGCTGTGTGTGTGTGTGTGTGTGTGTGTGTGTGTGTGTGTGTGTGTGTGTGTGTGTGTGTGTGTGTGTGTTCTAGTTTACCCCATGCAGGTGCTCTGTAACTGCATATTCTCAAATGGAATACAGAAGGTCGCTTGTGTGCATGACGATGGGGACGACGCAGATAATGTCGGTGGTGGCAACTATTGGCAATTGTTGCCATTTTTATTATTTTTTGTTCTTGTTCTTCTCAGGGTGGTGGTCATTGTCTTCTTGTCATTGCTATTGTTATTGTTATTGAAATTGCAAGGTGGTTCATATCCATCATACTTGAAAAATGTTTGGTTTATCGGTGAAAACGTACATGTGTGTGTGTGCGCGCGCGTACGCACACGTATTCATGTGCACGCAGTTATACAGACATGCATGCGCACGCGCACACACACACACACACACACATACAGATACAGAGATGAATACATGCGTGCAGGTAAAGAGAATTTTTTTTTTCTTCCCCCCCCCCCTCCCTTCCCCTGTTCATCTGCCTCCCTGTCTGTAATAGCCCTATTTCCAATATGGTATTATGTTTGGATTTGTGCATTAATTAGCAGGTAATCAAAGCCCCGTGCTCTCCAGTGCGGTTGTCATTTATAAAGAATATGTTTTTTCCCTCCATTCTTATGTTTGTTTTATTAGGTGTGTTTTTGTTTGTTTGTTTGTTTTTTGTTTGTTTGTTTGTTTTTCGTACACAGTACGCCTTTTGTGCGTATGGTTTCTTCATGTATGGAACGCGGTGTATTGCAAAGAACTGGTTCCCCTTTTATCCTGCCCACCTCAGTGTCATTTACCTTTTATCAACAGCAATGGATTTCTGTTGCTATAATTGTTGTTGTTGTTACTACCAAGGTGAAATGGTTTCTCACAGACAAAAATTATGGACTAATTTATTACTTTTATGTGAAATACCACAGTATGTTTTTCAATTTGTATAAGAAGTAAATTATTTATGCAAAATGCCTTACGACTTAACATGGCGTCAATAACGATATCGTCCCTGAATTGCCAGGGACTAGGAGACCTTCAGAAGAGAAGAGACGTATTTCATTTTCTTAGAAAAAAGTCATACTGTATCTACTGCCTTCAGGATACTCACTTCAATGAAAAACTTGAAAGATATGTAACGTCTGAATGGGGATATAGATGTTTCTTCTCCTCCTTTAAGTCAAATGCAAGGGGAGCTGCAATATTATTTAATAATAATTTCGAATTTAAAATCAACGAAATAGAAAGGGATTCAAACGGAAACTATATCATTATGTCCATGACAACCTTCCAGAAGAAGATTCTGCTGGTAAATATTTACGGTCCCAATAAAGATAATCCTGAATTTTACGAAAACTTAAAGGGCAAAATACAGAAATATGAAAATCATGCACTTGTTTTAGTTGGTGACTGGAACCTTGTCCTCGATCCCTATTTAGATTATGATAATTATAGCAATATAAACAATCCAAAGGCAAAAAAATGTGTTGAAAACATGATGACTGACTTCGCTCTGTCAGACGTTTGGCGTGATAATAATCCACAAGTAAAACGCTATACATGGCACAGATCATCGCCTTTAAAGCAGAGTAGTTAGATTTCTTTCTTATCTCAGAAGACCTTATGTTGAATTTTGAAGATGCAGATATTACACCTGGATATCGAACAGATCATTCAATGGTTGTTCTGAAATTGAAATTTGGGAAAACTATTAAACACAACACATTCTGGAAATTTAATTGTGAATTGTTAAAAGACAAACAATATGTAGACGAAGTACTTAATTCAATCGATGAAATCATCTGCGAATATTCGAAAGAACAGTATGACGTAGAAACACTCTCTCGAATCCCACTTAAAGATGTTGAACTTACTGTATCAGATAAAGTTTTTATTGACTTTTTGCTCATGAAAATAAGATCGAAAACTATTGCATATGCTACTATGAGGACCAAAAAAGGCTTTAAAAAAAGGAGATGATTTATTAAAAGAAATCGCTGTATTAGAAAAAGAAAATAAAACAGAGGATGACTTTAAATTGTTAAAAGAAAAACAACAACAGCTAGTGACACTCAGAGAGAAGAAAATACAGGGAGTTATATTAAGGTCAAGAGCTAAATGGATCGCTGAAGGGGAAAAAATATCAAACTACTTTTGTAATTTAGAAAAGAGGCACTATCTTAATAAAAGTATGACAAAATTGGTGGACAGCAATGGAACACTTATAGATGAGCCAAATAAGATAAAGAAAGAAGTTCATTTATTTTATAAACGATTGTATTCCGAAAGAAACCTAGATACATGTGACGTAAAAGACTTAATACAAAAGTGTCCAAAACTATCTAGAGAAGAACAAGATTCCTTAAATGGAGAAATAAGTTTAGAAGAAGCTGGCTTTGCTTTGAAAAACATAAACAAATGGTAAAAGTCCTGGTTCAGACGGTTTTGGAGCTGAATTTTATCAATTTTTCTGGAAAAAAACTTGGTCCTTTTGTAGTTCGTGCTCTAAATCAGTCAGTGAAGGATGGGGAACTGTCAACCACTCAAAAAGAAGGAATAATCACCTGCATACCTAAACCGGATAAATCGAGAGAGAATATAAAAAACTGGAGACCTATTCTATTTTAAATGTTCTGTATAAAATTGGGTCTGCATGCATCGCAAATAGAATAGAAAAGGTTCTTCCGAGCCTAATAAGTGAAGATCAGACAGGTTTCATTGCAAATAGATATCTTGGGGATAACATACGGCTTATTTATGACCTAATAAACTATCTGGAAGTGAGACAATTACCCGGACTTTTACTCTGTTTAGATTTTGAGAAAGCTTTTGATTCTCTGGACTGGGAATTTTTGTTTAAAATTTTGAGAGAATATGGTTTCGAAAATAGCATATGTAATTGGACACAAACATTTTATAAAAACATAAAATCAACTGTTATAGTTAACGGTCAAACTTCGGATTGGTTTCACATTGAAAGAGGCTGTAGACAGGGAGATCCACTTTCGCCTTATCTATTCATACTATGTGTAGAAATCTTAGCAATCATGATAAGAGAAGATAAAGATATAAAAGGTGTTAAAATAAACAACAAAGAACTTAAAATATCACAATTTGCCGATGATACACAATTAATGAATAATGGAGATCGAATATCTTTTGAAAGGTCTGTCCAATTAATAGAGAGATTTGGAAAGTTTTCAGGACTTTTCCTAAATGCAGATAAAACACAAGCAATATGGCTAGGTTGTAAGAAAGGCTCAAAAATAAAATATATGCAACATTTAAATATACAATGGAACCCCGATAAGTTTAAAATGTTGGGAATATGGTTCACAAATGATGTAAAAAAAAAAACTGTGAAAAGATTAATTATGCTGAAAAATTATCAGAAATAACAGCCTTGTTTAAAATATGGATGAAAAGAAACATTACTCCTCTTGGACGGGTTGCTGTGTTGAAATCTTTGATTTTATCTATATTGATTCATCTATGGATTTTACTTCCAAATCCACCAGATGACTTCATAAATGATTGTCAGAGAATGTGTTTTTGGTTTGTTTGGAATGGTAAACGGGATAAAATAAGTAGAAAAATTGCAATAAAAAGCATAAAGGAGGGGGGTTTAGGGAGCCGGAATAGCTCAGTTGGTAGAGCGCCTGACTCGTAATCTTGGTGATCCTGGGGTTGCGGGTTCGAATCTCCGCCGGGGCGTTTCGGTACAGGGGGATTTTTCCCTCGGAGTTAACATTAGTTCTGACTCCATTTCCCATACAGTCCTTGGAATGAGACTATAAACCGAGGTTCCGTGTGTGAACGCACGCATAATATCTTGCACACACGTAAAATCCCATCACCAACTTTCGGAAGAGTAGGCCAGTTTGGCCGTTGGTATGGATGACACGTTACACACAGCATGCACCCTGCGTGAGAAATGGAAAGAATGAAGGAAGTAAAGAAACTGAGTGAACGATATTGAACGATACTGACTGGATGACACGGGAAACGACTGAATGAAGCGCCAGCTGGCAGCTCTTCAGTCGGCACTACCCAGATAGGCAGCCCGTTGTGTAAGCGAGTGTTGATTGTAAAGCGCTTAGAGCTTGGTCTCTAGCCGAGAATAGGCGCTATATAAGTATTCATTATTATTATCATTATATTAGAAAGCATATCAATGCTCTAAAACTTACCTGGCTGAGAAGATTTAAAACAACAAACACAAGTGGAAAAATATTGCCTGTGTAATGTATCCTTTTTTTTCGAAGAAATAGAAAAACATGGTCCTTGTTATCCTTTGAATAAATACAATAATGTATTCTGGAACCACACATTCATGGCATATAGAGATTTTTGTAGACATCTGAAAGCAAAAACACAATCCGATGTACTGTCCGAGCCAGTCTTTCATAATGATAAATTTAAAATTGGTAATAATGTAATCAAATATAATTGGACTTGGAAAGGGGTTTACTGTGTTTCACATTTTTTTTAAAAACGATGGAAGTTTTCTAAGTTTAAACGAATTTAATAGAAAATATGATATGGGTGTATGCTTCTTGGCTTACTACGGCTGTGTAAGTTCTATTAGGAAATATATACAGCAAACTGGTCTTAATATATCAATTACTCAAAATATAAAAGAAAAACCAAGAGCTCTAAAAATAATATACTCTATATCCAAGGGATCAAGACTGTACTATGACCTTTTCACATTTGACAGCAGACTTCCTAATTCGTGCCAGAAATGGACTGAAAAACTGGGAACAGAAATTTCTTGGGAAAAGGTTTTCAACCAAATTCATAAAATACAAGAAATAAAACTTAAATGGCTGCAGCTTCGTATCGTACACAGGATTCTTGGAACTAACGTAGTTTTAAAGGAAATGGGGATAGTGGGGAATAACAATTGTGATTTCTGTAGAGAAACTAAGGACAACATAGAGCATATTTTCTGGGAGTGTGATTACTCTAAACAGCTTTGGGAAAATTTGGACAGATTGCTAAAATCAAAGTGCTTTCCAGGTACGAACTTTACATTTCGTGAGAAAGTTATACTTTTTGGATATGATGAGATCATATCTACAGACTCGGTTTTAGACTTAATAATTCTTTTAGGAAAACAGTATATCTATAAATGCAAGTTTGACCATTGTCTTTCTGATATAGTCTCCTTCCAAAGGTACCTACTTTCACGTTATAAAATCGAAAAATACAATGCAGATATAAATTGGAATGGACATGTTTTTAAAACAAGATGGTTACCATATTTACCACTTATAGAAACGGCATGAGAAGGAAAAAAGGGGAAATAAAAGAAGGAAAAAGATGAAAGAAATATGAAAATTATAATTATGTAAAGTGATATTTTCTCCTGTAAATGTTGCATTGATAAAACAATACTTTGGGTTGGATTCATCAGTGATTACAATGTTTAGAGTGCATTGACAATTATGAACATACATGTATACAAATGTCTTTATTCTTGCTGATGTTGCTGTTTACATTTATATATTGATCGATAGCTGTTCGTCACATAGATGTACGTGTACGTGTATATCTTTATATATATATATATATATATATAATATCCCTTTTTCCTTTGTGTATGTTTGGTAAAAAAAAAATTGTTACTCTTTATGTACAAATGTTGTTATGTTTTTTGTACGTTGATTAAAACGAATTAAAAAAGTTTTAAAAAAATCATCATCATCATCGCCGTCATCGTCCTCATCATGTTCATCATCATCAAGATCATCATCACCGTTGTCGTCGTAGCTGTCGTCGTCGGCGTCGTCATCGTCATCATCATTTTCATCTTCATTGACATTATCGTCCTTCTCCTCATTATCACCATTACCATCATAGTTGTCGTCGTCGTCGACGTCGGCATCGCTGTCATCCTCCTCCTCATCATCATCATCAGCAGTAGCAGCAGCATCTTCATCATGTTCTTGAATCACTTGCTCCGATCTAATAAATATTTCGTTAGATGTACAAAAGTCCTGGTAGGGCTATCAGCTGTTTAGTATTCATTTTTTTCCCCTTATTCTCCATCAACAAAACATTGCAGGAGAAATTAAGCTATCGATGTGAAATGGACAGTTGAACATGGTTCAATGAACTGTGCACAAACAGGACTTTTATTTAATGTAGATGTCGTTAGAAGCATGTTGCCAGCTCGGGTGTTGTTCAGTCGTTTCGGTGAAAAAAAAAAATCAAAATACTTATACTAAAACTGGCCAATCACTGTTCACAGTCCTGTCGGTAGCTTTTTTTATTTTTTTTTTTATATATAAATCTTTCCTCAACTCCCTAAAATGCAATATGATGGGATGGAGCTCGATGCTGTGTTCGTTCAGGTTTTTTTTTTTTTTTTTTTTTTTTTGTATTAATCTCGGTCTGCTGTTTATCACTTTCTTTCATGTACTGATTTCTTTCTCATCATTTTATTTTAAATCGATGACACGGTGTGATAAAGCGCGCGTTTATTGTCACCTTACAAACCGTAGGCTGTAAACCTGCTTTCTTTCTCGACACACACAGCGTGGGTTAAGGAGCAAACATGACTTGCGTGGCGGGCTTTCATGCAGTCCGAAACAGAAATTAGCGGGATTTAACTGAAGCAAAACGTGGCGGGCTTTCATGCAGTCCGAAACAAAATTAGCGGATTTAACTGAAGCAAAACGTGGCGGGCTTTCATGCAGTCCGAAACACAAATTAGCGGGATTTAACTGAAGCAAAACGTGGCGGGCTTTCATGCAGTCCGAAACACAAATTAGCGGGATTTAACTGAAGCAAAAACGTGGCGGGCTTTCATGCAGTCCGAAACACAAATTAGCGGGATTTAACTGAAGCAAAACGTGGCGGGCTTTCATGCAGTCCGAAACAGAAATTAGCGGGATTTAACTGAAGCAAAACGTGGCGGGCTTTCATGCAGTCCGAAACAGAAATTAGCGGGATTTAACTGAAGCAAAACGTGGCGGGCTTTCATGCAGTCCGAAACAGAAATTAGCGGGATTTAACTGAAGCAAAACGTGGCGGGCTTTCATGCAGTCCGAAACAGAAATCAGCGGGATTTAACTGAAGCAAAACGTGGCGGGCTTTCATGCAGTCCGAAACAGAAATCAGCGGGATTTAACTGAAGCAAAACGTGGCGGGCTTTCATGCAGTCCGAAACAGAAATCAGCGGGATTTAACTGAAGCAAAACGTGGCGGGCTTTCATGCAGTCCGAAACAGAAATCAGCGGGATTTAACTGAAGCAAAACGTGGCGGGCTTTCATGCAGTCCGAAACAGAAATTAGCGGGATTTAACTGAAGCAAAACGTGGCGGGCTTTCATGCAGTCCGAAACAGAAATTAGCGGGATTTAACTGAAGCAAAACGTGGCGGGCTTTCATGCAGTCCGAAACAGAAATTAGCGGGATTTAACTGAAGCAAAACGTGGCGGGCTTTCATGCAGTCCGAAACAGAAATCAGCGGGATTTAACTGAAGCAAAACGTGGCGGGTTTCATGCAGTCCGAAACAGAAATTAGCGGGATTTAACTGAAGCAAAACGTGGCGGGATTTCATGCAGTCCGAAACAGAAATTAGCGGGATTTAACTGAAGCAAAACGTGGCGGGCTTTCATGCAGTCCGAAACAGAAATTAGCGGGATTTAACTGAAGCAAAACGTGGCGGGCTTTCATGCAGTCCGAAACAGAAATTAGCGGGATTTAACTGAAGCAAAACGTGGCGGGCTTTCATGCAGTCCGAAACAGAAATTAGCGGGATTTAACTGAAGCAAAACGTGGCGGGATTTCATGCAGTCCGAAACAGAAATTAGCGGGATTTAACTGAAGCAAAACGTGGCGGGATTTCATGCAGTCCGAAACAGAAATTAGCGGGATTTAACTGAAGCAAAACGTGGCGGGATTTCATGCAGTCCGAAACAGAAATTAGCGGGATTTAACTGAAGCAAAACGTGGCGGGCTTTCATGCAGTCCGAAACAGAAATTAGCGGGATTTAACTGAAGCAAAACGTGGCGGGATTTCATGCAGTCCGAAACAGAAATTAGCGGGATTTAACTGAAGCAAAACGTGGCGGGATTTCATGCAGTCCGAAACAGAAATTAGCGGGATTTAACTGAAGCAAAACGTGGCGGGATTTCATGCAGTCCGAAACAGAAATCAGCGGGATTTAACTGAAGCAAAACGTGGCGGGATTTCATGCAGTCCGAAACAGAAATCAGCGGATTTAACTGAAGCAAAACGTGGCGGGATTTCATGCAGTCCGAAACAGAAATCAGCGGGATTTAACTGAAGCAAAACGTGGCGGGATTTCATGCAGTCCGAAACAGAAATCAGCGGGATTTAACTGAAGCAAAACGTGGCGGGCTTTCATGCATCCGAAACAGAAATCAGCGGGATTTAACTGAAGCAAAACGTGGCGGGCTTTCATGCAGTCCGAAACAGAAATTAGCGGGATTTAACTGAAGCAAAACGTGGCGGGCTTTCATGCAGTCCGAAACAGAAATAGCGGGATTTAACTGAAGCAAAACGTGGCGGGCTTTCATGCAGTCCGAAACAGAAATCAGCGGGATTTAACTGAAGCAAAACGTGGCGGGCTTTCATGCAGTCCGAAACAGAAATCAGCGGGATTTAACTGAAGCAAAACGTGGCGGGCTTTCATGCAGTCCGAAACAGAAATCAGCGGGATTTAACTGAAGCAAAACGTGGCGGGCTTTCATGCAGTCCGAAACAGAAATCAGCGGGATTTAACTGAAGCAAAACGTGGCGGGCTTTCATGCAGTCCGAAACAGAAATCAGCGGGATTTAACTGAAGCAAAACGTGGCGGGTTTCATGATACCCCAACGCAATCACGATTAAATGAAAAAAACGTGGATTTATAAAACGATCACATTTAACTAGTAGGAGTGGGGTTTCTGAAGATAAACCAAAAAAAAAAAGTAAATAATGAAGTAGAAGTGTTATATTTAATTACCACTAGTGAGAGTTTGATGCATCTAGAAGATAAACAAAATTGCTAGATTTGATGGTGATATTTAATTAAAAAAAGAAGATGCAAAAGAAGATACAAAAAAGAAAAATAAAAAAAAAAGGGGGGGGGGGGGGGGAAAGGGGGAGGGGGGATTCGATGCGCTCATGTGTGTCTCTATGTGTGTTCTTATCAGGTTAAAAAAAAATCCACTAAATCTACTGGACATGAAACACCTTACTTGCACGTCGGGGGTGAACCACAGTGGCGGACTCATCAACAAGAATGGCGGTGAAACCACAGTGGGCCCAAAACTCATCACTATCAACAAGAATGGCGGTGAAACCACAGTGGCGGACTCATCAACAAGAATGGCGGTGAAACCACAGTGGCAGACTCATCAACAAGAATGGCGGTGAAACCACAGTGGTGGACCCATCAACAAGAATGGCGGTGAAACCACAGTGGCGGACCCATCAACAAGAATGGCGGTGAAACCACAGTGGCGGACTAATCAACAAGAGCAACAGGTTAATAACAGCGCAGAACAACGCTACGTCACTTCCTGTTTTAGTCCTTACGAAAATGTTCACCTCTTTTGGGAAGTTTTTTTTTTTTTTTTTTTTTGCTGTTACTGTATAAAACGTGTCTCTCTCGTCTTCTCTCTCTCTCTCCTCTCTCCTCTCTCTCTCTCTCTCT
>CM065718.1:7044455-7046955 GCA_033310375.1 Conus canariensis | reverse complement strand
AGATTCCAAGAGAGAACACACACACAAAAAAAAGGAGTAAGATGGTTTTTTTTTTTAATCCTTTTTCCTTACACGTAATTCTTTTCTTTTTCTTCTTCTTCCTGCTCTTCTTTTTTCATCCTCTTTTCTTTGTTCTTCTTCTTCTGCCTTTTCTTCCTTTGTTTTCTCTCCTTTTCTTTCTTTTCCTCTGCCTGTTTCCCTCCACCACTCCTCTTTCTTCCTCCCTCCTTCTCTCATATCTTATTCATTTTCTTTTTTTTCCTTAATACTTTTTGTCATTTTTCCCCTCTGTCTCTTCTTCTTGTTACCCTACTTCTTTGTCTTCCTCTACTCCTCCTCGTCCTCCTCTGTCTCTTCCCCCGTCTCCTTCTCCTTCTTCCTCTTCTTCTTCTTCTTCTTCTTCTTCTTCTCCTTCTCCTCCTCCTCCACCTCTTTTTCCTCTTTTCCTCACCTATCTCCTCCTCCTCCTGCTCCACCTCCTCCTCCTCCACCTCCTCCTCCTCCTCCTCTTCTTCTTCTGCTTCTTCTTTTTCTTCTTCTTCTTCTTCTTCTTCTTCTTCTTCTTCTTCTTCTTCTCCTCCTCCTCCTCCTCCACCTCTTCTTCCTCTTTTCCTCATCTATCTCCTCCTCCTCCTGCTCCACCTCCTCCTCCTCCACCTCCTCCTCCTCCTCTTCTTCTTCTGCTTCTTCTTTTTCTTCTTCTTCTTCTTCTTCTCCTCCTCCTCCTCCTCCTCCTCCACCTCTTCTTCCTCTTTTCCTCATCTATCTCCTCCTCCTCCTGCTCCACCTCCTCCTCCTCCACCTCCTCCTCCTCCTCCTCTTCTTCTTCTGCTTCTTCTTTTTCTTCTTCTTCTTCTTCTCCTCCTCCTCCTCCTCCACCTCTTCTTCCTCTTTTCCTCATCTATCTCCTCCTCCTCCTGCTCCACCTCCTCCTCCTCCACCTCCTCCTCCTCCTCCTCTTCTTCTTCTGCTTCTTCTTTTTCTTCTTCTTCTCCTACTGCTTCTCCTCCTCTTCTTCCTTTTCCTCCTTTTGTTTCTCCATCTCCTCCTCCTCCTTCTCCTCTTCCTCTTCTTTTTCTCCTCCTCCTCTTCTTTCTCTTCTCTTTTTCCTCCTCCACCTCCTCTCCTCCTCCTCCTCTTTCTCCTCCACCTCCTCCTTCCCGTTTCTTTCTCTTCTCTCTCTCTCTCTCTCTCTCTCTCTCTCTCTCTTTTTTTTTTTTACTCTTCTTCTTCCACTCTTCCTTCTTCTTTTCTATTCCCCACTGAGCTTGGTGACTATGTTAATTGACGCGAATGAATAAGGTTTGTTGATGTGGAAGTAAATTACACAGAGCACAGAAGTAGTTACGTGTGATAAGCAACATGAACGAATTGCTTCGATTTAATATATTATTAAAACATACTAGGCAATATTGTAAGACAAATACAATACGAAAAAATGTGAAATTCAAGGAAGCAGTACACAAGACAACACAACATAACCCGACATGAAACGACATGACATGGCACGACGTGTCACGGGGTGACATGACTTGACATGTCACAGCATGACACAGCACGAACACAGCTCACCATGACACGACAGACACGACATGGCATAACATGACACATCATGACATCATGCGCCTTGGCTTAAGGCTGTGTCAGGCCAACTGACATAGGGTAGAACACCAAGGCTACATCAAAATGGTGTTATGCTCTGCATAGTTATGCGGGGATTGTCTTCAGTTGTGACAAGCTCCTAGCATAACATTATCAGTCTCCAAAATCCCCCGAAGTCGGAGTGTGGCTGCCCACGTGGCGGGGTAATCAAAAACGGTCACACTCGTAATGTTCTCATCCCTAGCTGATGCATTTGTACCATAGTGTTCAAGTAATTCGGCTGTTTGGATGATCCCTGGAGTCTTTAAGCCAGGGTACGACAACAACAACAACTGTAACAACAACAACAACAACATGACATCATACGACATGGCACAGCATGAAAGACCATGACCCGGCATGACGCAACATGACGATTCACGACACACCACGACACAACATGACATGACACACACACACACACACACACAACACACACACACACACACACACACATGGCACAACACACCCTCATAATACAACGTGCCAAGACACAAGATGACATAAAAAAAACAACTCGTCATGTCCCATAGCACGACACCACGTGGTATGACACGACACGCAATCGCTATGACCCGACATGACATGGCATAGAACGACATGACACAAGATGGAATGGCACATGACCTGCTTTTGACACAACACGACATTACACACCGCAACACGACACGACACGACACGAGATGGAATGACACAATATGACACGATACAACACGACACGACAAGATGAAATGACACAAGCTGATAACATGTCACACGACACAACACGACACGGCAAGATGACATGACACAGCCTAACACGACTGGACACAAGACACGACAAGACACAATACGACACGAAAAGACACAACACGACACG
>CM065718.1:7036955-7039455 GCA_033310375.1 Conus canariensis | reverse complement strand
CAGCCATCAAGAGGGCGTCTCCCACATTCCCTTTCAAGCTGTCACCACACATTCTGTGCATGCATCGGCTTGATTAGCCACCTGCGTACCCACAAATCGTCTCCCCCCTCTCTTTCTCTCTCTTTCCTCTCCAAGATGACTGAAGTGGCCCTCGTTGAGTCGACGGACGAGCAACAAACACCATCCCGATAGTATCCTGCTTCCATTTCACTGGCATTATCAGTACCAGATGGAGTCTTCACAATATCCCAGTGTCTGATCAGAACTCAGAAACCTCTTAATTGTCTCCCATTGTATGCTCCCAAACCAGAACCATCTTCAACTGATCCCACTTTCTGTTCGTAACCCAGAAATAGTTCCAGCAGTTTCTGTTTTTTTCGATTCCCAAACCAGAAACATCCGCCGGGAATCCTACCCTCCCCTCTATCCTTTCCCCTTCCTATTTTTCAAATCCCTAACTAAAGACACGTCAATCTTGAACAGTTCTTTGCGTTTTTGTTTTCTCACTTTTGTAGTGAAGTATAACTTTCTGTCAATCCTCAAAATCTTAATACATAGAGGCTACTGTCAGTCAATTTTTGTTAACCTTTACTACAAACACCTTCATCGAATTCCATGTCCGATTTGCAATGACCGTGTTCAATCCATCATGCTTTGTTTTCATTTCTTTGCAAGAAATTCTCCTTTTCCACACTGTAGTTTGTTCTGTTTCCATATCAGAAACACAAGTTATTCCTGGCTGATTGAAAAGACTCCACAATTAATCTCACTGTGCTCAAATTATGATGTCTTCAAATTGCATACGCACCCAGCTCGATTCTCTCTCTCTCTCTCTCTCTCTCTCTCTCTCTCTCTCTCTCTCTCTCTCTCTCTCTCTCTCTCTTCTTCTTCTTCTTCTTCTTCTTCTTCTTCTTCTTCTTCTTCTTCATTCTCTTCTTCATCTTCTTCCCCTTCTTCTTCTTCTTCCTCCTCTTCTTCTTCTTCTTCTACTTCTACTTCTTCTACTTTCTTCTTCTTCTTCTTCTTCTTCTTCTTCTTCTTCTCATAAGGGATTGTTTGACATTTTGAATTTCCCCGAGTCCAATGAAAGCTACACGGCTGATTACGTTCAGCTGTTATTGTGCGCTGGTAAAGAAAGAGACCTTTGGGAGGGCAAATGAAGGCCCAAAACATGAATTCATTCTTCCTTTCACCGTCAGAGGCTCTTGAGGTTTATGTTGTCGAGATTGTGGTGAAGGAGACCGTTTTCTGTTGTTTTTTGTCCCACCGTCAAGGTAACCACATTCCGTCTTCGGGAACGGTGTCTAAACACCGTGTGTTGTATTTGCATGTTATGCATCCGATGGCCACACAGTAACCGACGTTTCTCCGAATTTGCGTGCACGGTTGTTGTTGTTGTTGTGTGTGTGTGAGCGTTCGAGCGTGCGTGTGTGCGTGCGTACGTGCGTACGTGTGTGCGCTCGTGTGTGCGCACGTGCGTGCGTGCATGTGTGTGTGTGTGTGTGTGTGTGTGTGTGTGTGTGTGTGTGTGTGTGTGTGTGTGTGTGAAGCATAGGTTCCCGCACGGGAATTCGGTTTACAGTCTCATCTGGAGCACTAGTAGGGCACCGGAGTGTGTCACAATGCTGACTCTGACGAGGAGAATCTCTTTCAGCCTGACTCTGAAGAGGTGAATCTCTTTCAGCCTGACTCTGAAGAGGAGAATCTCTTTCAGCCTGACTCTGAAGAGGAGAATCTCTTTCAGCCTGCCTGTTTCAGTGGGAATCAAACACTTGACCCTGGAAACAAGAAGAGTTAATCGCCTTACCCACTGGGCCCGCCAACTCCCTCCTCCCCATCCCCGATCCCCAACCCCGCGAAGACCGTAAGTGTCTGCTTCGATGCAAAGGGATAGGACACTTGCCTGGCGATGGAGAACATCGACATGGACTAATATGTTTTGGGACGTAAGACACGATTTAAAAACAAAAAAATCATTTCTCTGCGGATATCCTGACTTTTTTTTTTGCGTACGCAGGCTGACACTCCTGCGGACACTCCCTGTACAGACAGGCAAGGATTAATCCCATCTACCCAACAACGGGAGTGGACTTTTGTGTGTATGACCGTTTTTTATCCCGCCATTAAGGCAACCATACTCCATCTTCGGGTAAGGTGCATGCTATGTGTAACGTGTCATCCATACCAACGGCCAAACTGGCCTTCTCTTCCGAAAGTTGCTGATGGGATTTGACGTGTGTGCAAGATGTTATGCGTGCGTGCACACACGGAACCTCGGTTGATAGTCTCATTCGAAGGACTGTGTGGGAAATGGAGTCAGAACCAATGTTAACTCCCGAGGGAAATATCCCCCTGTACCGAAACGGCCCGGCGGGGATTCGAACCCGCAACCCCAAGATTACGAGTCCGGCGCTCTACCACTGAACTATTCCGGCCCCTATATCCTGACATGAAGTGCTCCCTAGCGAGTGCCGGTGCTGAGGCTGTGACATATGAGATG
>CM065718.1:7019455-7021955 GCA_033310375.1 Conus canariensis | reverse complement strand
ACGTGACCTCAGCGGAGTGGGGACGTGTCTTTGGAATAATGGTGACGTGACTTTAGCGGAGTGGTGACATGTATTGGTGGAGTTGTGACCTGACCTTAGCCGAGTGATGATGGGACCATAACAGAGAGGCAACGTGACCTCAGTCGCTGGGTGATGTGACCTGAGTGAAGTGGCAACGTATCCTTAGTGGAGTTGTGAAGTGACCTTAGAGGAGCGGTGATGTGACCTTAGAAGAGTGCTGACGTGACCTTAGCGGAGTTGTGACGTGACCTTAGTGGAGTTGTGAAGTGACCTTAGAGGAGCGGTGACGTGACCTTAGAGGAGTGTTGACGTGACCTTAGCGGAGTTGTGACGTGACCTTAGTGGAGTTGTGACGTGACCTTAGAGGAGCGGTGACGTGATCTTAGAGGAGTGGTGACGTGACCTTAGCGGAGTTGTGACGTGACCATGGGTAACGTGACCTTAGTGGAATGGTGATGTGACCTTAGAGGAGTGATGACGTGGCCTTAGTGGAGTTGTAAAGTGACCTTAGATGAGTGGTGACGTGACCTTAATGGAGTTTTGATCTGGTTTTAGCGGAATTGTGACGTGACCTTATTGGAGTGGTGACGTGACCTTAGTGGAGTAATGACATGACCCTAGAGGAGTGATGACGTGGCCCTAGTGGAGTAATGACGTGACCTTAGAGGAGTGATGACGTGACCTTACTGGAGTTGTGATCTGGCTTTAGTGGAGATCTGGCGTGACCTTAGTGGAGTGGTGACGTGACCTTAGCGGAGTGGTGACGTGACCTTAGTGGAGAAGTGACGTTACCTTAGTGGAGAAGTGACGTTACCTTAGTGGAGTGGTGACGTGACCTTAGTGGAGAAGTGACGTTACCTTAGTGGAGTGGTGACGTGACCTTAGTGGAGAAGTGATGTGACCTTAGAGGAGTGATGACGTGGCCTTAGTGGAGTTGTGACGTGATCTTAGAGGTGTGATGACGTAACCTCAGTGGAGTGGTGAAGTGAGCTTGGTGGAGTAGTGACGTGACCTTAGAGAAGCGGGGATGCGATCTTTGTGGAATTGTGACGCGACCGAAGAGGAGTGACGACGTGACCTAAGTGGAGTGGTGACTTGAGCTTAGTGAAGCAGTGACGTGACCTTAGCACAGCGGTGACGTGACTCTTAAAGGAGTGACGACACGACCTCAGTTAAGGAGTGATGTGACCGTAGTGGATTTGTGACGTGACCCTAATGGACTGGTGTCGTGATCTCAGCGGATGGGTGACGTGGTCCTAGACGAGTGCTGGCGTGACCTTAGTGGAGTGTGACGTGACCTAAGAGTGGTGACGTGCGCTTCACGGAATGGTGACGTAACAGCTGTGGAGTGGCGACTGTGACCTCGACGGAGTGGAGACGTGACCTTAATGGAATGATGGCTCAGTGTATTGCACACAAAGTCGAACAATACCAGGACCGTAGTTCGAGCCTCGCAAGGTTGGTTCACTAGACCTTGAGTGGTGATCCGGAGACGACACTCTTGGATGAGACGGGACATGAAGAGTTCGCAGGTGCAGTATGCTCGCGCCCACAGGTTTAAAGAGAAAGCCCCCTGACAAAGAGCTAAGGCGTGGTTATCAGCAAAGCTCTAATCAAAAGGTTCTTCTTTGATGGATAAAAGCAATGCGGAAACATTGGATGTGGACGAGTGAGTGATGGTCACTGTACCAGAACGATGTTCCTTCTTCCTCCCCTCCCCTCTCCCCCCACTTCGATGAAAGCAGTTCGCTCTCTCCCCTCTCCTCCACCCCTCCCCCCCCCCTCCACCTTGATAAAGATGCCTTGACAAAGGAACTCACATGATACAATAAGCACAGTACAATGCAATACGATAAGACAATGTATCATAGTGAAATACCATACAATACAATCATACAACAAAGTACATCACAATATATTACGATACCACAAAGTTCAACACTAAAGCGTTCAACATATAACAGAGACCAATACAACAATCAATACAATACTATCACACACAAAACAAACCAATTCAAATCCAGCATCACAAGACAACACAATACAAGACTACACAGGACAGTACAAAAGAATACAACCCAGCACAGTACAGTACAAGATAACACCACACAATAACGCAACACGACACAAAGACAGTACAATTTAATACCATGTCCATGGTGTGTCATTCATTGTCTATTCACCACCACCCTACACCCTTGTAACAACAAAAAAAAGCCTTCTTGCAAAGTATCAGCCTTCTACAACACCATCCTTCTTCTACGTGTGTCATCCTTCTTCTGCAGTATCATCCTCCATCTACAATGTTATCATTCTTGTTCTATCCTAACATCCTCCATCTACAATGTTATCATTCTTCTTCTACCCAACTCCATCTAAATGTATCATCTTCTTACCTAACATCTCCATCTACAATGTTATCATTCTTCTTCTACCCTAACATCCTCCATCTACAATGTTATCATTCTTCTTCTACCCT
>CM065718.1:6979455-7011955 GCA_033310375.1 Conus canariensis | reverse complement strand
CATCTCCCTGATATATTGACACCGTGTTCACATCTCTCTGATAGATTTACACTGTGTTCACATCTCCCTGATAGATTTACACCGTGTTCACAGTTCCCATATAGATTTACACTATGTGTTCACATATCCCTGATAGATTTACTCTGTGTTCACATCTCCCTGATATATTTACACTCTGTGTTCACATCTCCCTGATAGATTTACACTGAGTTCACAGTTCCCTGATAGATTTACACTGTGTTCACATCTCCCTGATAGATTTACACTGTGTTCACATCTCCTCGATAGATTTACACTGTGTTCACATCTCCCTGATGGATTTACACTGTGTTCACAGTTCCCTGATGGATTTACACTGTGTTCATATCTCCCTGATAGATTTACACTGTGCTCACATCTCCCTGATGGATTTACACTGTGTTCACATCTCCCTGATAGATTTACACTGTGTTCACAGTTCCCTGATAGATTTACCCTTTGTGTTCACATCTCCATGATAGACTTACCCTTTGTGTTCACATCTCCCTGACAGAGTTACACTGTGTTCACAGTTCCTAGATGGATTTATAATGTGTTCACATCTCCCTGATAGATTTACCCTTTGTGTTCACATCTCCTCGATAGATTTACACTGTGTTCACATCTCCCTGATAGATTTACACTGTATTCACATCTCCCTCATAGATTTACCCTTTGTGTTCACATCTCCCTGATAGATTTACACTGTGTTCACATCTCCCTGATAGATTTACACTGTGTTCACATCTCCCTGATAGATTTACACTGTGTTCACATCTCCCTGATAGATTTACACTGTGTTCACATCTCCCTGATAGATTTACCCTATGGGTTCACATGTCCCTGATAGATTTACACTGTGTTCACACCTCCCTGATAGATTTACCTTTTGTGTTCACATCTCCCTGATAGATTTACACTGTGTTCACATCTCCCTGATAGATTTACACTGTGTTGACAGTTCCCTGATAGATTTACCTTTTGTGTCCACATCTCCCTGATAGATTTACACTGTGTTCACATCTCCCTGATAGATTTACACTGTGTTCACATCTCCCTGATAGATTTGCACTGTGTTCACATCTCCCTGATAGATTTGCACTGTGTTCACATCTCCCTGATAGATTTACACTATGTTCACATCTCCCTGATAGATTTACACTGTGTTCACATCTCCCTGATAGATTTACACCGTGTTCTCATCTCCCTGATAGATTTACACTGTGTTCACATCTCCCTGATAGATTTACCCTTTGTGTTCACATCTCCATGATAGACTTACTCTATGGGTTCACATCTCCCTGATAGATTTACACTGTGTTCACATCTCCCTGATAGATTTACACCATGTTCACATCTCCCTGATAGATTTACACTGTGTTCACATCTCCCTGATAGATTTACACTGTGTTCACATCTCCCTGATAGATTTATCCTTTGTGTTCACGTCTCCCTGATAGATTTACCCTTTGTGTTCACGTCTCCCTGATAGATTTACACTGTGTTCACATCTCCCTGATAGATTTACACTGTGTTCACATCTCCCTGATAGATTTACACTGTGTTGACAGTTCCCTGATAGATTTACACTGTGTTCACATCTCCCTGATAGATTTACACTGTGTTCACATCTCCCTGATAGATTTACACTGTGTTGACAGTTCCCTGATAGATTTACACTGTGTTCACATCTCCCTGATAGATTTACCCTTTGTGTTCACATCTCCCTGATAGATTTTCATTGTGGTCACATCTCCCTGATAGATTTACACTGTGTTTACATCTCCCTGATAGATTTACACTGTGTTCACATCTCCCTGACAGATTGACACTGTGTTCGCGGTTTCCCTGACAGATGTACACTGTGTTTGTATATCCCTCATAGAAATGCACGGTGTTTTAAGCTGTCCAATATGAATATACACTGTTCAGATATTCCTGATAGACATGTGCTGCGTTCAGATATCTCTGTATTGATACACTGTGTTCAAATGTCCCCGACAGATACGCGCTTTGTTCCTTTATCTTTCACAGACATACGCTGCGTTAAGATAGTCTTGATAGATATGTATTGCGTTCAGATATCTCTATATAGTCACACTTTGTCCAAAATGTCCCCGGTACATATACGCTTTGTTCTTTTATCTCCCACAACATACACTATGTTCAGCTAGTCTTCATAGATATGTACTGCGTTCGGATATCTCTGTGTAGACACAATGTGTTCAGATGCTCCCGATAGATACACACTTTGTTCATTGATCTCTGACGGTGATACATTGCGTTCAGATATCCCCGATAAGTATACATCGCATTCAGGTATACCCGATAGATGCCCTATCTTCAAGATACCTCTGAGAGATATACGCTATGCTCACATATCTCCGATCGAGGTACACGATGTTCAGCTGTCCTGGTAGATGTACACTGTGTTAACATGTTTCTGATGGATAGATACTCTGTTCGGAAATACTTGATGCTGTATTCAAATGTCACGGATAGATAATACACTGTTAGATATTCCTGACAGATGTACACTGTGTTCAGATATCCCTGCTACATACACTGTGGGTTTTTTTTTTTCATTGAAGAAATGAAACTTTTTTTTATTTTACAGATTTTTGATCATGTTTCAATTACAAAGTAGTACACTGCCTTTAATCAACAGCTGCTGCTTCTAAAGTAGCCAATGAAAATCATTAATGAAGAAATGAAAATAAACTGATAAAAATTAACTACAAGTAATGCATGCAAATCCATTTGCAAACAACCAGTGAAAGGCACAACGTTGTTAATTAGTTATATACATTCTTTTTGTTGTTTTTGAGATGACTTGTGAGTTGATTTTAACATGGTGACAGCCCTGATATGGCCCTTTGCAGTCGGCTGGACTATAAGCAACATTACCTTGCCAAGTCGGTGAACAGTATTACAACATTGGGAAGCGGCAAGCCAAAGCAGACCAGCATTGAAGAGAAGCCGACAATGGTAAGTAGCATTGTCATCATCAAGTTTGTCATCGCCATCATTTTACAAGCATTGTCATCATCAAGTTTGTCATCGCCATCATTTTACAAACAAGATAAAATTCGACTACCAGACTTAAACAGGTCACTCAGCTAGGAATAGCACTTACTTGGAGCTTTCGACAGAACTCCGTCTGTCTTCTTCAGTGGTGGTGTGGCTACTGGGTGAACTGGCGTTCAGTGCACACGACCACGGGTCGAACCCTGGTCATGTGACTGAACAATGAGGGTGTTGTACACCGATGGCAAGGTGTGTCTGCCCCGGTCCCGGTTGAGTGTGGGGTTGTTGGCGGCAATATGTATAGCCTCCTTCACCCCACGCTGAAACCATCTATTGTCACGGTCGAGAACGCTGATGTTTTCATAATCGAACTGATGTTGCTGGGCGTGTAGGTGGGCGCCTACTGGTGGTGATTCCCTTTTGTGTTCTGTCAAGCGTTTTCGAAGGTTTCTGTCAGTTTCCCTGACATAGTTCTCTTCACAATCACGACAGTCTATTTGGTAGATCACTCCAGACTTGTCCAGTTTGTTAGTTTTGTCCTTGGGGGCGACCAGCTGGCTGCAGATGGTGTTGATAGGTTTGGGATGTACGGAGACGCCGGTTTTCCTGATCTTCCTGCTCAAGGCTTCCATCACACTGCGGACATAGGGGATGGTGACATGTCCTTTAAGCCTGGTTTGGTCTTGTTTGGTGGTAGGATGCGGTGTGATCTTCTTGCTAGCCAGGATGTTCCACGCCCACTTCTCATAGACTGATATGGTGAGAACCATTTTGAGGTGTTCCATTCCTGGTCTTTGGCATATTGAGTAGAGCAGATGGTGTTGGCCCGATGGGTGAGGGTGCGTATCACTCCAAGTTTGTGTTCCAGTGGCTGGTGGCTTTCGAACTGTAGATACTGGTCGGTGTGGGTAGGTTTGCGGTACACACTGAAGGAGAGGCTGTCCTCTGTCCGTGTAATGAGTGTGTCTAGCATGGCAATCGAGTTGTTCTCCTCCACCTCATGAGTGAATTTGATAGCAGGGTGTTGACTGTTCAAATGGTTAGTGAAGTCTTCCACCAGCTCCCTCTTGAGGATGGTCATGGTGTCGTCCACGTAGCGGCCCCAATAGCGTGGAGGAGAATGGCAAGACGCCAGGGCCTTCTCCTCGAAGTCCTCCATTAAGAGGTTGGCTACAATGGGGCTGACTGGAGAGCCCATGGCCGCTCCTGCGGTCTGCTGGTAGAAGTTACCTTGGAACGTGAAGTAAGTGGTGTTGAGGCAGCAAGCCAGGAGTTTACAGATGCTGTCCACGGAAAGCGTAGTACGCTGGGGCAGAGTGTCGTCAGCCTGGAGTCTTGCTTTGATGATGTGGATGTTTTCTTCGACGGGGATGCTGGTGAACAATGCCGAAACATCATATGATACCAGGCACTCGTCAGGAGAAAGGGTGTAGTCTGCCAGTTTCTGAACCAAGTCCGCACTGTTGATGATGTGGACACTTTCTTTGACAGGGACACTGGTGAACAGTGCCGAAACATCATATGATACCAGGCACTCGTCAGGAGAAAGGGTGTAGTCTGCCAGTTTCTGAACCAAGTCCGCACTGTTGATGATGTGGACACTTTCTTTGAAGGGACACTGGTGAACAATGCCGAAACATCATATGATACCAGGCACTCGTCAGGAGAAAGGGTGTAGTCTGCCAGTTTCTGAACCAAGTCCGCACTGTTGATGATGTGGACACTTTCTTTGACAGGGACACTGGTGAACAGTGCCGAAACATCATATGATACCAGGCACTCGTCAGGAGAAAGGGTGTAGTCTGCCAGTTTCTGAACCAAGTCCACACTGTTGATGATGTGGACACTTTCTTTGACAGGGACACTGGTGAACAATGCCGAAACATCATATGATACCAGGCACTCGTCAGGAGAAAGGGTGTAGTCTGCCAGTTTCTGAACCAAGTTCGCACTGTTGATGATGTGGACACTTTCTTTGACAGGGACACTGGTGAACAATGCCGAAACATCATATGATACCAGGCACTCGTCAGGAGAAAGGGTGTAGTCTGCCAGTTTCTGAACCAAGTCCGCACTGTTGATGATGTGGACACTTTCTTTGACAGGGACACTGGTGAACAATGCCGAAACATCATATGATACCAGGCACTCGTCAGGAGAAAGGGTGTAGTCTGCCAGTTTCTGAACCAAGTCCGCACTGTTGATGATGTGGACACTTTCTTTGACAGGGACACTGGTGAACAATGCCGAAACATCATATGATACCAGGCACTCGTCAGGAGAAAGGGTGT
Source organism: Conus canariensis (assembly GCA_033310375.1). Classification (NCBI taxonomy): domain Eukaryota; kingdom Metazoa; phylum Mollusca; class Gastropoda; order Neogastropoda; family Conidae; genus Conus; species Conus canariensis. Next base: position 7,006,619 of record CM065718.1, on the reverse strand, counting down.
AGTCTGCCAGTTTCTGAACCAAGTCCGCACTGTTGATGATGTGGACACTTTCTTTGACAGGGACACTGGTGAACAATGCCGAAACATCATATGATACCAGGCACTCGTCAGGAGAAAGGGTGTAGTCTGCCAGTTTCTGAACCAAGTCCGCACTGTTGATGATGTGGACACTTTCTTTGACAGGGACACTGGTGAACAATGCCAAACATCATATGATACCAGGCACTCGTCAGGAGAAAGGGTGTAGTCTGCCAGTTCTGAACCAAGTCCGCACTGTTGATGATGTGGACACTTTCTTTGACAGGGACACTGGTGAACAATGCCGAAACATCATATGATACCAGGCACTCGTCAGGAGAAAGGGTGTAGTCTGCAGTTTCTGAACCAAGTCCGCACTGTTGATGATGTGGACACTTTCTTCGAAGGGACTGGTGAACAATGCCGAAACATCATATGATACCAGGCACTCGTCAGGAGAAAGGGTGTAGTCTGCCAGTTTCTGAACCAAGTCCGCACTGTTGATGATGTGGACACTTTCTTTGACAGGGACACTGGTGAACAATGCCGAGACATCATATGATACCAGGCACTCGTCAGGAGAAAGGGTGTAGTCTGCCAGTTTCTGAACCAAGTCCGCACTGTTGATGATGTGGACACTTTCTTTGACAGGGACACTGGTGAACAGTGCCGAAACATCATATGATACCAGGCACTCGTCAGGAGAAAGGGTGTAGTCTGCCAGTTTCTGAACCAAGTCCGCACTGTTGATGATGTGGACACTTTCTTTGACAGGGACACTGGTGAACAATGCCGAAACATCAATATGATACCAGGCACTCGTCAGGAGAAAGGGTGTAGTCTGCCAGTTTCTGAACCAAGTCCGCACTGTTGATGATGTGGACACTTTCTTTGACAGGGACACTGGTGAACAGTGCCGAAACATCATATGATACCAGGCACTCGTCAGGAGAAAGGGTGTAGTCTGCCAGTTTCTGAACCAAGTCCGCACTGTTGATGATGTGGACACTTTCTTTGACAGGGACACTGGTGAACAGTGCCGAAACATCATATGATACCAGGCATCGTCAGGAGAAAGGGTGTAGTCTGCCAGTTTCTGAACCAAGTCCTGCACTGTTGATGATGTGGATGCTTTCTTTGACAGGGACACTGGTGAACAGTGCCGAAACATCATATGATACCAGGCACTCGTCAGGAGAAAGGGTGTAGTCTGCCAGTTTCTGAACCAAGTCGCACTGTTGATGATGTGGACACTTTCTTTGACAGGGACACTGGTGAACATGCCGAAACATCAATGATACCAGGCACTCGTCAGGAGAAAGGGTGTAGTCTGCCAGTTTCTGAACCAAGTCCGCACTGTTGATGATGTGGACACTTTCTTTGACAGGGACACTGGTGAACAGTGCCGAAACATCATATGATACCAGGCACTCGTCAGGAGAAAGGGTGTAGTCTGCCAGTTTCTGAACCAAGTCCACACTGTTGATGATGTGGACACTTTCTTTGACAGGGACACTGGTGAACAGTGCCGAAACATCATATGATACCAGGCACTCGTCAGGAGAAAGGGTGTAGTCTGCCAGTTTCTGAACCAAGTCCGCACTGTTGATGATGTGGACACTTTCTTTGACAGGGACACTGGTGAACAATGCCGAAACATCATATGATACCAGGCACTCGTCAGGAGAAAGGGTGTAGTCTGCCAGTTTCTGAACCAAGTCCGCACTGTTGATGATGTGGACACTTTCTTTGACAGGGACACTGGTGAACAATGCCGAAACATCATATGATACCAGGCACTCGTCAGGAGAAAGGGTGTAGTCTGCCAGTTTCTGAACCAAGTCCACACTGTTGATGATGTGGTGTTCTGTCGTGCCAACCAAAGGAGACAGGATGTCTGCCACAACTCTCGCCGTCTCATACATGAGGGAACCTCTGGAAGCAACTATGGGACGGAGAGGGACGTCTTTCTTGTGCACCTTAGGAAGGCCGTAAAACTTGGGGACATCAGTGGTTGATGGGTACAGTTTTCTGTAAAAGTCAAGGGAAAGTCCGCCCGTCTCCTTGAGACGTTTGAGCAGATCCTTGAGCTTGGTGGCATACCTGTTGGTGGGGTCTTTCTTGAGAGGCTGGTAGGTTTTTCTGTCATCCAACAGTTGGCTGGCCTTGTCATAGTACATGACTTGGGGATGATGACCGTGGACCGACCCTTGTCGGCGGGGAGTATCAAAATCGTGTCGTCTTTCCTAAGTCGGGCCAACGCACGCCTCTCCTCAACAAGAATGTTGGGTTTTGGTGGTTGTGCTTGTTTCAGGATGTTGACACATTCCGACCTCAGATGGGACGCCTCTTCTGTATGCGGGCCTATCTGTCTGCAGGCGGTTTCGATACTAGTGATGTAGTCCACGATGGGGAGTTTGTCCGGGGTCACAGCAAAACTGAGTCCCTTTTCCAGCACTCGCTTTCAGAGTCAGAAAGTTCACGTTCCGATAGATTCACAACCCATCTCTTCTTCACCCTGCGCGTCTCTTCTTCAGTCACAGGTGCAATTGGAATGTGATCGTTCTTGCCACGCTTCGATCTCGCCATTAGTTTCTCAAACTTACTTCTCTGGCGCATGCGCACTTTGTTCCATTCCAAGTTTAGAGTTGACTCGAGCCAGTCCTTCACTTCCGCTAGTATCTCAGTCGGAACGTTTGCACTCAACCTGTCCGAACAGAGATGGATATGTTGTTCTAATCCCTCGATCCTCAGATTGATCTGCTTTACGCGCTCGTTCATCAGGGCCCGTTCCGTACAGAATAGGATGTTGCTTGCAACAACAATTCGCACGTCGATATTTTTTTTTCAAAATATGTGATACTGTTTAGTGGTTGCTATTATCACAGTCACTGCCATCATCACAATAACACAATGTAACACCATCAGTGTCTTGGGGGGGGGGGGGGGTATGGAGACAGCCTTTCAAGAAATTACAAATTCATTCTCATCAGTAACATACCACCGTAGTCATGATCAATTCCAACTGTAACAAAAACGTGAGCAATGGACAAGAACTATTGTTTCTACTCTACTTCTGATATATACATAAGATATCCAAATGCACAAAAAATGTAATATATATCAAAACACAAGAGATTAAAACTTCCGAATCCCAGGTTATATGCTACAATGCCTTCTTACCTGGCCAGGTTTCCACCCACCCACCCTCCCCCCTCATACATACACTGTGTTCATAGATCCCTCATAGATACACTGTGTTCAGATATCCCTTATAGATATATTATATTCAGATACCCGTGGTAGATACGAACATTTCTTCTTCTTCTTTCTTCTTCTCTTCTTCTCTTTCTCTTTTTCTTTCTTTTCTTTTTCTGTTTTTCTTTTGTTGTTGTTGACAACATGGACGCCATGTCCACACAGAAGAACATAAAGATGAAGAAGCCTTAATACTTTGTGTAGAGTTTATCTGTTTATTTATCTATTGTTGATCTATAGTAATATTGTCACACCTGCCTCCCACCCGCCTCTGCCACCCTCGGCACTAATCCCGTCCCCCTTAAAATTCGAACTTACATTTCAAACAAGGTTGACTTTTGTGAGCTTTCTTCTTCTTCTTTGTGTGTGTGTGTGTGTGTGTGTGTGTGTGTGTGTGTGTGTGTGTGTGTGTGTGTGTGTGTGGTGTGGTTCTCTTTGTTTGTTTTGAATGGTTCCCCCAAACTGCTTAACGCTGAATTAATACCTGAGGTGGGATTTCTTGGATGCATGTTGGATAGTTTCCAAGTTTGGTGGGGGGGGGGGGGGGGGGTTCTCTTCTTTGTTTTTTCCTTTTTATTCCTTTTTTTGGCTGTCGTTGTTGTTTGTTTTCAGTGTCTCGCTTTGGATGTCACTGACTGAGATGGTGAGGTCAGGTATCCTATATGCTCGCTTGTGTCAGAGGTTTGTCGCCACACCATGCCAGAGTCCGTCTTCTGCGGGATACACCTCCCCACAGTCTCTGGCTTCTCTCTATGTGACGGTGCGTGCATGCCTGCGTGGGGCTCCCCACGTGCACATCTCCCCCCTGGCCTGAATCGCCGAGCAGTCCATGCGAAGCGGCTGTTGTTGTTTTTTTTTATTGTCACCTTCGTCACAGAGTGGGTATGTTACGTTGCATACTGAGTATGGATCCAGTGTAAGAATGAGAATGATTTAAAAATAAAGAAGAAAGAACAGGGAAAAGAAAGACAGACAGAGAGAAGAAAGACAAGAAAGAGAAAGAAGAAGAAAGGGAGAAAGAAAGAAAGAAAGAGAGAAAGAGAAGAAAGACAGAAAGAGAGAAGAAGAGAAGAAAGAAGAAAGAAAGAGAGAGAAAGAAGAAGAAAGAAAGAAAGAAAGAAGACAGAAAGAAGAAAGAAAGACAAGAAAAGAAAAGAAAGAAAAGAAGAAAGAAAGAAAGAAAGAAAGAAGAAAGGACAGACAGACAAAAAAATAAAGCAAGACAGAAAGAGAGAGAGAGAAAGAAAGAAAGAAAGAAAGACAGACCGAAAAAAGACAGAAAGAAACAAAGACACACAGACAGACAGGCAGACAGACAGACACAAAAAAAATAAAGCAAGATAGAAAGAGCAGAAAACACGATGTCGGCAATGAACCAGAAGACTAGACTGTATTCTATCCTATGCGGTCCATGCAAGGCATCCTCCGAGTCTCACAAGTGATGCCAGACGACGGACGATCTCTTGTGGGTGCCTACCACGGCGGAACGCCAGCTCGGTAGTTGCTGCAGGTAACTCACTGGACTTCAACAGTTCCGAGCCAATCAACGAGAAAATACCATTGCGTATGTTAATTTCATATCTGCCATCAATAACTCCCGTACCCTCAGCTCCCCTCCTCTAACCTCCCCACCACCTCCCCCCCAAGCTCCTCACTCTGCCCGTTCCTCCCCCTCCCCCCCCCCCCCACCCTACCCACATCTAGCACCCTCTTCCTTCCAGAATCTTGCATGTCAAATGAGGTCGGTGTATTGAGATTAATTTGGCACCGAACTCCGGCTTTTATTTTCACGGAATCAAGATTTAAACTAACGACAACAACAACAAACAAACAAACAAAACAAACAAGAAAAACAAAGAAAGGAGAAACCGGATGTAATGCTTCTTATATATATATAAATATATATCGTTGGAAACAATATCATGTTTGGTTTTTCATTCTAACCGTATCCATTTTCGTTTACATCTCTTTATGTCAGACACACACGCAAGGGTTTTATTTATATATTCATCTATTTATTTATTTGTGTATTTTTTATTAATTATTTATTTGTTTGCTTGTTTACGTATCTCTTTATTTATTGACGTATCTATTTATTTGTTTATTTACTTATTCATCAATTTATTCATTTGGATCATTTGTTTTGTTGTTCCCTTTATTCATTTTTTTCTTTTATGCGTTAATTTATGTATCTCTGTATTGTTTATTATATCATTCATTAAAAACAAATTTCGGTTGCAAAATTTATTCTTAAAAAAAAACTCATAACATTTCTGAGCAAATATCACAGCAAGAAACAACAGTTAAAATGGATTTGAAGGAAAAGTTTTAAGAACTATTAAAGGCACGTTTGATGACTGGTCATTCCTAATAGCACCTCCGTGGTTGATTCAGCCATAAACAACAAGTCTTTGTGAAATGCTTTTTTTCTTATCCACGAGGCAAATTGTATGCATACCGAACAAATAATAAAACATTCATTTTTAAATGTACTCGCTCATACATGCATATTCCATAGTCGCAAAGTTCATACATGTCGAAAATACAACAAACGCTATCGCACAAGCAGACAGTTACTGACAGCGCGCATGCACACACACACACACACAACGCGCGCGCGCGCGCGCACGCCTACACACACACACACACACACACACAACAACACACACACACACACACACACAACGCACTAACATACACGCGCGCGCACGCACGCAACCACACACACGCACACACAATTAGACAGACAGACAGATTGATTGATTGATATATAGTTATACACACGCGCGCGCGCGTGCTAATGCACGCACGCACACACACACACACACACACACACACACACACACACACACACACACACACACACACACACACGAGATCCCTAATGCAGCTACAAATCACGTGCCAATTGACACTTCCACGTACCCCCTCACAATCGTTCAACCCTGCCCCCCCCCCCCCCCCACCTTTCAACCCTTACCCCTCCCTTCCCCTCCCCCATCACCACCAACTCCCCCCCCCTCTCCCCCACCCCGTCCTACCTTTCCCCACTGATACACTCCAATGCCCCTGTCAACATGATGATTAGATCCTTGAGGAAAGAGGATAATTGTTGATTGAAAACTAGGGACAAATTTTAAAAGGTGTTTGAAGTAACTCCGCCAGTCAACAAGGACAGACGAATTACAAGACAAACCATGTCTCTTAGGTCTTCTTCCATGTGGCGCCGAATGTGACAAGACCAGTGGTTGCTCGTTCTTCATTTTCGTTTGTCCTGAGTGCTTGTTTTTTCTTGCCTGAAGAAGATCTAAGAGGTCGAAACGCGTCGTGTTTTGTCTTTGTGATTCGTTTGTCCATGTTAACCGGCGGAGTTACTTCAAGTTCCTTTAAAAAAAAAATGTGTTTCAATTTCCGCTTGCAGTTACCTCACTTTGAAACATAGTCCAGGGAGCCGACGTGGCCGAGTGGGATCAACCATTTCCTCTTGATCCAAGGCTCCTGGGTTCGCTCCCCGCCCGATACAACAGCAGGCTGGAAGTGGTATCCTTTTCGTAATCTATACGCGCGATTCCAGAACGAACCCCTTGCCCCCCCCCCCCACTCCATCCCCTCCTTCACACTCATTAGTAAGGGACGTTAAACCAAGCTCTTGAGTATGAATATCCGCGTGTAAAAAGAAATCAAAAGAAACGAACATATACGAAATTGTACACACTTTAAATCCTTGTCAAGCCTTTGCAATAATGAAGGTTTTCGTTTGCTACTAGCATGCGTGCGTGCGCGCGCGCACGCACCCCACACAAACACATACATACAAAAACGCGCGTGCGCGTGCGCGCATGCCCCCCCCCCACACACATACATATACACAGGCGAGCACACACACACACACACAACACACACACACACACACACACAACCACACACACACACACACCACTTGGGCAGTATTCAGACTGACGTCGTGCAATTGGGCGGTGGCATTCAATACAGTCACATACGCCATGCCTCAGCGAACCTGTGAGGTCTAACATCAGAAGAAGAAGGTGGATGAGGAGGAGGAGGAAGAGATGAGGAGGAGGAGGGAGAGAAGGAGAAGGAGAGGTAGAAGGAAAAAGAGGAGGAAGAAGGAAGGCGGGGGATGGGGAGGAGGAGACGAGGAGGAGCAGGAGAAGGAGGAAGAGGAACAACAAGATGAAGGAGATGAAGAAGAACACAATGGAGGAGGAGGAAGAGAAGAAGAAGACCAAGAGGACAACAACAACACAACAACAACAACAACAAGAAAAAAAAGAAAAAAAACGAACAGAAGATGATGAAGGAAAGGAAGATGAGGTGGAAAAGAAGGGGAAAAAGAAGGTGAAGGAGGACCAGAAGAAGGAAGAGGAGAAGAAGTTGAAGAAACGGGACCAGGCGGAGAAGGACGAGGAGGGGATGGTACAGCTAGCTAGCAGAAGAGCCCCTGTTCTGCATCACGTGTTTTAAAAGGAAAAGTCCGACATGACCCGACCCGACTCTCCGACCTTGGCGGGGTCCTCGCGCTTCCGCGAGCGACTGGCTCTTCAAGCTGGAAGAGAGTTCCTGTCGTGTTCTGACCTCCCGTTCCCCCTCCCCCCCCCCCTCCCCTTCCGTCCCCTTCCACCGTCTCTTCCCATCCACGTCCGTCCTTTTTCCCCGCTCCTCTTTCTCTGTTCTCCGTCCCCACCCCCACCCCCCACCTTTTCTCCCCCCTTTGCCTCAAATCAACTTCGAATCCCTTGAAGCAAATCAAAACAAAAACAAAAACAAACAGAAACCCACACTCTTAAACCAACCAACCAACAAACAAACCAACCAACCAAACCAACCCCCCCCCCCCCCCCCCCCTCCAAAAAAAAAAAAAAAAAAAAAAAAAGAAAAAGAAAGTGACGCCGCTCGCATTGAAAATACAACAAATGCGACAGCCTGGCACGAACGTGATTTACTCTTGACCTCACTAATATACTGAAAAGTCTTGACCTCACTAATATACTGAAAAGTCTTGACCTCACTAATATACTGAAAAGTCTTGACCTCACTAATATACTGAAAAGTCCTGATGCCAAATATTGGAGAGGATTACATGAGAACTGTGGGTCTGTATGAAGAGCAATGAGACAGGCAGACAGACAGACAGACAGACAGACAGACAGACAAGACGTGCTCTAAGTATCAAATACACATATGCTGACCTTGTTATTAACGTAATATTAACACACACACACACACACACACACACACACACACACACACACACACACACACACACACACACATAATATTTATAATTTCACAGGTAAAATTCTCACTTAAACTCACACCGTGCCTCCACAAAACGACGTCGACAGGTATATTTGAATAAAATGAATACTATCACAAGTTGAACATCTTTTCCCACAGGGATGATGTCTATTTTCAAGCTTTTGGCATATGAAGTGTTTTATTCCTAATGAAGCCCTTGTGGCGATAGCTTGAAAATAAAAATCGTCCCTGTGGGAAAAGATTTCAACTTGTTTCATTATATATATATATATATATATATATATATAATGAATACTGACAATAGGAGCAGGCAATACCTATAAATCTGTCATCAAGAGGAGTTGTGACGGTTCCCTCATGCAGCTAGTGAAGGGTTTTCACATTTATAACATATATTTCCCCATTTTCTTCATTTTTTTTTCAAATCTTTGCCAAGTCATTATTATAATGATGGAAGAATGGTTAACCTGCACTTGTTTTCCCCCACTACTTAATTGTTCAGCATTATATATATATATATATATTCAATTATAAACAAAGCTTGCTCTTATGTCTTAGATTGAAGAAATAGGGGGAGATAAGCATTCATATCTGCAGTGGTAGATAATTCTGCCTAGCTAACAGTATGTGCTTGAGTGGGTGAATGGGGAATAATGAATGCTTCTCATAATGAGCCTTCAGCAAACTTATAGTCTCCAAGGGGGAGACAATCTCCAATGGGGAGGAAACTCACTAACATGTAACTCCTGGTCAGATACCGATATTTCGAAACCTGACTGTTTCTCCTCAGTGACCGCGGAAAGTGGTAATTTGACTCCTCTGCCTTTTCGGTTTCAAGAAGAATGCTATCCCAGAAAAGGCTGGTGTGCAATACCGTAGTATGTTTGTTGAGTTTTCAAAAAAACAATCAGGTTTCGAAATACCGGTATCTGACCAGGAGTTATATGTTAGCGAGTTTCTTCCCCATTGGAGATTGTCTCCCCCTTGGAGACCATAAGCTTGCTGAAGGCTCATTATGAGAAGCATTCATTATTCCCCATTCACCCACTCAAGCACATACTGTTAGTTAGGCAGAATTATCTACCACTGCAGATATGAATGCTTATTTCCCCCTATTTCTTCAATCTAAGACACAAGAGTAAGCTTTGTTTATAATTGAATATTTCTTGCAGTCATTGCAACACCAAGCTGCTCTGTAAGTTGCTGGAATAGTGCTCGGTACTTATCCTTGGAATTAATAGTTTATTGTATATAATATATATATATATATATATTGGGCGCGCGTGCGCGCGCGAACACACACACACACACACACACACACACACACACACACACACACACACACACACACACACACACAAAGAGAAAGAGAGAGAGAGAGAGAGAGAGAGAGAGAGAGAGAGAGAGAGAGAGAGAATTGAAGTAAAAAGGCAAACAAGCAATGTAAACAAATATAATCCAATATTTCGAGCGGTGCTCTTTTTCAAGGACGACAGACTGTGTAATCACATCAAAAGTGGAGTGACATCATTATGTCGACTCTAAAAGAGAACTTACGTCATGACAGTAATGTCATCAACAAGTGATGCAAAGTCTAACACACCATCCTGTTGTTATTATTTTGTCACTCCCCACCCCCACCAGTATACTTACAGCCCCCCCCCCCCCCCTCCGGTTTGTGTCCTTACTCTCTCTCTCTCTCTCTCTCTCTCTCTCTCTCTCTCTCTCTCTCCCTCTCCGTCAAGGGACTGTTATCTGAGTATGCCACAACAAGAGACACCAAGAAATTTATTCTCTGACAATAATGATACTTCTCAAACTAATTCCCTCCATCGCAATTTCCAGAGAAATACCGCACGTTACCCCCCAAACTACCCAAATCCTTCATCTCTTTTTCACTACCCATCTTTGAATCCCCGTCCAACTCCGATGGAACCATGTTCTGCAGATCCCTCTCTTCCAAAAAAAAAACCCCTCCCCAGTAATGTAAACAGAGCAGACCGAATCCCACCCCCATCTAGCCACTTTAGTCATGATCGGGATTACTCTAATGAATATTCCGCTTCCCTCCAAAACCCAACATACTCACAAAATATTCCTGGTCAAAGGTCTAATTATCCGGCTCCTGATAGAAATGTTGTCAATGCCTATGCTCTTGAACTGTGCAGGATGGCATCGCAGCTATTGTCACAACAGTGATTTGAATGAAGTTGCTCCTGATGAGGGACTCGCGCGCACGTGCGCGAGCACATGTGTGTGTGTGTGTGTGTGTGTGTGTGTGTGTGTGTGTGTGTGTGTGTGTGTGTGTGTGTGTGTGCGTGCGTGTTGAAATTGCCGGCTCTGCATGTACTATAGTCATGATCTCACTCGAGAAAGTCGATTGTGACTGGTAACGTTTTTGGACTGCGGTACAATTTCTGCAGAAATTTTGAAGTTATTCTAATATTCTATATACACTTTTGCCTTTGAATTTTCAGCTTATTTTGCTTTTGTCCTTTCGTGGATTAGTCATTGTTCATTGATCTACAATTGAATTTTTTTTTTCTTTCATTGCTATTAATTGTGTTGTCATCCATTTGCCTGACAATTTTTTTTTTCTTATTTGTTTCAGTCAGATCTTACTTGACAGTCTGTAAGAGCTTTGTCTGCTTGTTATTATCATCGTGTATTTAGTTTGTTATTGTATTGACTATATGAGATATGACAGAAGACAACAACCCTTGGTGAAAAGAGAAGGACTTAGAGTTGGGCATCTCAATGTCAACCATGCGACTAACAAAATGACTGAAATAGCATCAGTCAGATCAAATTCGGGAAAAAAAATTTCACATATTTGGATTTTCGGAGTCACATCTGTCCGGTCTCATATCAAACAATGACACTGCAATTCCAGGTTATAATGTTGTTCGTAGAGATCCTAAACTAATAAACATGGGATAAAACTGGTGTTTATGGTATATCTTCATCAGTCAGTTCGAGAGATCCTAAACAAAACATGGAAACTGGTGTTATGGTATATCTTCATCAGTCAGTTCGTAGAGATCCTAAACAAAACATGGAAACTGGTATTATGGTATATCTTCATCAGTCAGTTCGTAGAGATCCTAAACAAAACATGGAAACTGGTATTATGGTATATCTTCATCAGTCAGTTCGTAGAGATCCTAAACAAAACATGGAAACTGGTATTATGGTATATCTTCATCAGTCAGTTCGTAGAGATCCTAAACAAAACATGGAAACTGGTATTGTGGTATATCTTCATCAGTCAGTTCGTAGAGATCCTAAACAAAACATGGAAACTGGTATTATGGTATATCTTCATCAGTCAGTTCGTAGAGATCCTAAACAAAACATGGAAACTGGTGTTATGGTATATCTTCATCAGTCAGTTCGTAGAGATCCTAAACAAAACATGGAAACTGGTATTATGGTATATCTTCATCAGTCAGTTCGTAGAGATCCTAAACAAAACATGGAAACTGGTATTATGGTATATCTTCATCAGTCAGTAAAATTCCAGAGGATGCATTTTTTAGAGCAATTTAACGTAGAAACAGTATGGATTGAGATCCAGCTTAAATTTAATAAGCCTATACTTATATGTTTTCTGTACAGAAATCCAGCTGAACATGTCGACTGGTTTGACCGTTTCATGTTAATGATGGAAAACGCACATGATGAATCCAAAGACATCATGATATTAGGGGATTTTAATATAGATCTACTAAAAATAAATAAACAGTGGAACTATGTTTTTGAGTCACTTGGTCTTACACAGCTAATCAAAACTCCTACAAGGGTCACTGAGATTTCTGAAACACTGATAGACCATCTATATGTTACAAATCCAGAAACCATTCTTGAGACTAGTGTACCTGTTTATGGATGCAGTGATCACTTCCCAATTTGTTGCACTTGGTCAAAAAAGGGTATCAAAATTCCAAGGTTAAACCATAAAACGATTACCTTTAGAAACTTTTCAAAATTTGATAGTGACAAATTTCTCTCTGACCTTTTAAATTCCCCTCTAAATAAAGTGTATCAATATACAGAACCCAATCAGGCTCTAGAAGTTTGGTATTCCATCTTCTATACTGTATACAACAAACATGCCCCGCTCCAAACCAAAAGAGTCAAACATCGGATAAAACCTCCCTGGCTTACAAAAGAGATACAGAACGCTATTTACCAAAGAGAGTACCTGTTAAAAAATGGCCCTCGTGAAGAATACAAAAAACAAAGAAATAAAGTAACCTCTCTCATTAGAGCAGAGAAAAAGAAATATTTTCTAAAATTAATTAGTGAAAAGAAAGACAGCAAGTCCGTATGGAAAGCCATCCATGGATTAACAAATAAACATATTTCCTCTGTTTCAAACATAGCGAATGATATATCTACCGATAAACTAAATCACCATTTTACAACAGTAGCAGATCAAATAATTCATGATGATAAATCAAATGATAATGATCTGAAGAATTACAAAAATACTGCAGGGGAAAAACATATCCATTCAGATTTAGATATCAGCCTTCTAGATGTTCATTCTGTTTTCGTGTCCCTTAGGCGATTGAAACAGACAGCCACTGTGGAATTGACGGTATAGACGGTAAAATTCTAAAGCTCTCTGCACCCGTTATCGCAGAAACGTTAACTTACATTTACAACCTCTGTATAGATAAACAATGCTTTCCAGATACCTTGAAAAAAGCAAAAAATCATACCAATATATAAATCAGGAAACACTACTGATCCATCAAATTATAGGCCTATTTCGATTCTATCAGTTCTTTCTAAGCCATTAGAACTCCACATCAATAAGTGTCTCCATTCCCATGCAGAACAATATGATTTAATTCACCCAAATCAATCAGGCTTCAGAGAAAACCATTCTTGCCACACTGTGCTAACTAAATTAATAGATAGATGGCTCTTAAACATGAACAACAAGCAATTTTCAGGAATTCTCTTTGTAGATTTCGCAAAAGCTTTCGACGTTATAAATCATGAACTTTTACTCAGAAAACTAACTTTGTATAAGCTATCATACAAAACACTGAAACTGATTTCATCTTTTCTCTCCAACAGACAACAAATTGTGTCCGTAAACACATACAAATCTGATTTTCTTCCCAACAAATTTGGTGTCCCACAAGGGTCAGTATTAGGTCTTCTATTGTTTTCATTTTACATCAATGATCTGCCATTGTACTTGAAAATAAACAGTGAAATGTTCGCTGATGACACAACCTTAGACACAAGTAATTCTGACGCCAAACAGGTTTGCAGTGACATCCAAGAAAACATCAATCTCTTGGTTAAATGGACACGATTTAATCACATGGCTCTCCATCCTCACAAAACTAAATTCATGATGATAACTACAAGACAGAAACGTCAAACTCTAAGCCAAAATCTGCCAGTACTTTGCATTTCTAATGAAAACGTCGAAGAAGTAACCAGTCACAAAGTCTTGGGAATAACAATAGATTATAATCTAACTTGGTCAAAACACTTAGAGTCTTTATCTAGAAACGTTGCAAGAAAACTACATCTTCTAAAAAGGATTAAGAACTTCTTAAATTTACATGCAAGAAAACTATTCTTTCATTCTTACATTCAGCCTTTTATTGACTATGCCTCAACACTTTGGGACTCAGCGAGCAATAATTCACTAAAACCACTAATTAGCCTTCACAAACGAGCTGTCAAAGTAACGTTAGGTCGACCATCCTCACTGGTAGATTCAGACTATAAGCAATCAGGCATTCTCCCATTTAAAGCCAAACTTCTATACAATAAAGGACTCCTTATGCATAAGATACTCCATGGAAATGCTCCACTTTCTCTAACAAATATGTTCACTTTTAACGACTATCGACATTCACATAAAATAAACCTCCCGTTTGCAATGATTAATCTATACAAGTCTAGTTTGGCGTATTCCGGAGGTTGGCTATGGAACCATATTCCTCAAGAACTAAAAAATCAATCAAACTTAAAAAAATTCAAGTCTTATTTTCAAAAATATCTTATGAATGTCTCAGATTTGACTGCACTATACCTAAAATGTATTAAAAATTCTCAATTCAGATTTAATTTAACAAACATGCGATGTTCGAAGTTGACTCAATTCTACGCAAATTACACTGATCATCCTATGCCATTAATGTGTGTGTGTGTGTGTGTGTGTGTGTGTGTTTTTTGTTTGTTTGTTTTTCAAAGCTTTTCGCGGGTGTTTCTCCATGTCTGCTTCATTGTCCTTCTCTTCCTTTATCTCTGACTATCTATCGCCAGTCGGTCGGTCGGTCCTTTGGTCTCTCTCTCTCTCTCCTCTCTCTCTCTCTCTCTCTCTCTCTCTCTCTCTTCTCTCTCTCTCTCTCTCTCTCTCTCTCTCTCTCTCTCTCTCTCTCTCTCTCTTCTCCATTCACCCCACCCACTCTTGCCCTGATCATTTTGTTTCCTTGTTGTTGTTGTTGGTAGTGGTGGTGGTGGTGTTTATTGGTTTCTTTTTCTTCTTCTTTTTGTCAAAGTTTCTCATGCAAGCAATTGTTGCATTTTTTTTCATGTGTGTTTGATTTGCTTTTTACTATATATCGATTTTTTTTCTTGCCCAGAGGGCTGGATGTAAAAAAGCATTCATGCTTAGTCCATTACCCTCTTAAAATAAAATTCGTTCGTTCGTTCGTTCGTTCTCTCTCTCTCTCTCTCTCTCTCTCTCTCTCTCTCTCTCTCTCTCTCTCTCTCTCTCTCTCTCTCTCTTTCTAGAGAGAGAGAAGAGAGAGAATACCCCAAAGTGAAAAGCACCGTCTGTACGCTCACCTGTTCGTCATGTCAGTGACACGCTTGAACTCTGCGATGTTGATCAGGTCAGCAAGGCCGTGTCGTGTCGTGACAGTGTGAGTGAGCACGTGCAACACACACCGAGCGCAAAACCAAAACGTGTTTCTTTTTTGTTGTGGAACGTAAACGGATTGCTATCAAAAATATTTGACTCTGATTTCATTTCTTATGTTTGTCAGTTCGATTTTGTTTGTTTAGTTGAGACATTTATTGAGGACTGTCAGTTGGACTTATTTACCGGGTACAGACTATTTTGTAAACCTGCCGTTAAATTTACTAAACATGGTAGACGATCGGGAGGACTTGTTTGTTTAGTAAGGAATGATCTTTTCCCGTATGTTAAAAGTATTGATATGGATCATGTTAATTGTTGCATGTTTTTGATCTGTAAAGAGTTATTTGGATTAGGTAAAGATATTCTGTATGTTTGTACATATATACCACCAGAAGGATCTCCATTTTACACTTATTTTGATATTGACAATGGAATTCGTATGCTTGAAGAATGTTTAACCGATTTTCTGTTGCAGAATGACGTGTATGTTATTTTAAATGGAGATTTGAATAGCAGAACAGCTGATGTTTCTCAAGATTATGTTGTACAAAATACGTTTGATCCACAGTTCAATAATTTGTCATATAATATGGTTCGACATTCAAATGACTGTACTTTGAACAACTATGGTAAATTATTATTGAACATGTGCACTGCGTTAGATTTGAGCATTTTAAATGGCGTGTGCAAAGGCGACTATGAAGGTTGCTACACATTCATATCTGACTCTGGAAGCAGTGTCACAGACTATTTTGTACTCTCACGTGAACTTTTTATGATTTTGTTTGATTCTTGTGAATTATCTATAGCTGACCGTATTGATTCCGACCATTTACCAGTGACAGCATGTGTTGTTCTTGCCAAGGAATGTTCACCTGATATGTGTATGCAAAAAGAGAATTTTGTCATACACAAACTTGTATGGGACGAGAAGTGTGCAGCTACATATACCAGTATTTTGTGCAGTGAAGAAATACACACAAAAATTGATCTTGCAATTGATTTGATTGATGTTAACGTAAATAATGCTCTTAAATTTTTTAATGATTGTATAAGAGAAAGTGCTGGGTCCATGAAAACATGTGTATCATTTAACACCAATGGAAGTTCATGTAAATGGTTTGATATAGAATGTAAACTTTGTAAAACAAACACTAGAAGATTGTTACAGATATTTCGTCGCTCAGTAAAATTAGAAAAGAAAACAGAAACAATAATCGAAATGAGAAATGAATATGTAATTGCCAGACGTGAATATAAAAATTTACTAAAGCGGAAGAGGAAACAGTTCAACAAAGCTTTACTAGATAAATTGGTAACGACAGTGGGAAACCAAAAAGAATTTTGGGACGTTGTTCATAACGCGTCCTTCAAAAGAAAACAGCCTAGGAATAATATATCAGTCGACTCCTGGTTTCAACACTTTAAAGCCTTGCTGGAGACGGATGCTGACAACACAGTAAATGAGTATTCAGCTGAAGTTGAAATGGAAGGCTATATGAATCGTCCGATCTCTAAAGATGAAATATTGCTAGCACTTAGAAAACTAAAAAACCATAAAGCAGCTGGTCCCGATGGCATTATTGCCGAGCTTTTCAAGAATTCGAATGATCAAGTTGTATACTTCCTTCTGAAATTGTTTAATAAGTTATTTGATAATGGTGTGTTTCCTGAAAACTGGTTTGAATCTGTTATTCAACCTATTTTCAAGAAGGGTGATATCAATGATCCCAACAATTATAGGGGAATTTCCTTGAGCGATGTTAGTAGTAAATTATTTGGTATAGTGATAAATAATAGACTGCAAGAATGGGTGGATGAACACAATATCACAGGTGATTATCAAGCTGGATTTAAGAGAGGATATTCAACAGTCGACCATATGTTTTCTTTACTAGCTCTCGTACAGAAACAGTTTTGTTATAATCGAAAATTGTATGTTGCATTTATTGATTTCGAAAAAGCTTTTGACACGATAAATCGAAATATTCTTTGGCCAATTCTCTTAAAAAATGGCATTAAAGGTAAATTATTCAGATGCATTAAAAGTATGTACAATGATCTCAAAGCCAGAGTTCGATGTGGTTCTATGTTAACTGATTGCATTGCCTGCACATCAGGATTAAGGCAAGGAGATGCTTGCAGCCCTGTTCTGTTTTCTCTTTTCATTAACGAACTGGCGGTTGAAGTAATTAATAAAGGAAGACATGGCGCTCGATTTTCACTAGATGCATTCGAATTATTTATTCTGTTGTTGGCTGACGATGTCGTTTTGATGGCAGAGACAGTTACAGGTCTGCAAACACAACTGAACAGCGTACAACACGCCGCTGCATCTCTTCAACTTAAAGTTAATATGACTAAAAGCAATATCATAGTATTTCGGAAGGGTGGATATTTGAGTGTGAGAGAAAAATGGTTGTATAACGGTGAAAGAATGCCTGTGGTTAATGCGTATAAATATTTAGGAATTTTTTTCTCTACGCGATTGAGCTTCACTGCTGCATGCAAAGACCTTGCAAGCAGAGCTAAGAATGCTTTGATTTATCTTCTTAAAAGGTTATACATGTTAGATAACAACTCTTTTAATTTATTTATGAAATTGTTTGATTCTCAGATACAGCCAGTTGTGCAGTATGGCTCTGAATTATGGGGCCTAGACAATGCTGTTGTCCATTGTGAATCAGTCCATTTATTTGCGTTGAAGAAATTTTTAGGAGTAGACAGGCGAACACCCAATGACCTTGTTTATGGTGAAACCAATCGCTATCCAATATATATAAATTCTGCTGTTAAGTGTATTCGCTACTGGCTTAAGCTGATACAAATGGAGAATCACAGGATTCCACGCAAAGCCTATGATATGTTATTTGACCTTGATATAAAAGGTAACAAAAATTGGGTAACAAATGTACGCTTATGTTTGTTTAAATTTGGATTTGGATTTGTTTGGGCAAGTCAAGGCGTTGGAAATGTTCATGATTTCATATGTTGTTTCAAGCAAAGGATGATTGACTGTAGGTGGCAAACTTGGTCTGATCATATTCAAACTAGTGATAGATTCAGCTTGTATAGAGCTTTTTGCAGTGACCACAGTTTAAAACCTTACTTACATTTAGATATTGATAGGCACTTAAAATATATTACGACTAGATTTAGGCTCGGGATTTCTGAGCTGGCATTACATCGCTTCCGATACAAAACGTCTATGTTCAACGATTTAATTTGCCCTTATGTACTGAAAGTGAAGAAAGTGAGGTACACTTTGTTCTCTGTTGCTCAGCTCTTAAACATATACGAGAAACTCTAATTAAGCCTAAATATTATAGACATCCTTCACTGTTTAAACTGAGTTTGCTAATGTCATCGACCAAACCTGAAGATGTGCGTAGTCTTTCTTTGTTTTTGTATAAAGGATTTAAAATGAGAGATGTTGTGACTTCTTGAAAGGTATATGAATACATTTATATCATCGTTAACTTGTATTTTGAATCTGTTATATATCTTTACTCAGTTACATGTTCACATTCCCCTTCATGATGGGCTGAGGCCTAATATGAATAAAATATCTTGAGTCTTGAATCTGAATCTTGAGTCTTGAGTCTCTCTCTCTCTCTCTCTCTCTCTCTCTCTCTCTCTCTCTCAGGTTTTCATTTTGTTAGTTGCACCAGAGGGAACAACGATGTACACACACACACACACACACACACACACACACACACACACACACACACACACACACATTTCCCCGTTCTGGGTGCATCGACAAGCTGCATTACACCTGTTTCAGACATTTAATGAGTTGATTGGTCTCCACGTTTGCTGGCAAGGATGCCCACAACATCACGGCTTTGGCTGACTGGCTACGGATCGGCTGGGATAGTGAGGGGGAGTAGAGAGAGATGGAGCGGCGGGGGTGGGTGGGTGGGTGTTGTTCCAATGTTCTTTTCAGGGGTCTACAGTGACCAGAAAATTGCTGAGTAGAGGAGGTAAGGAGCGGGGAGGGGAGGGGACAGAGGCGGAGGAGAGAGAGAGAGAGAGAGAGAGAGAGAGAGAGAGAGAGAGGGGGGGGGGGGGAGGGCGCGGGAGAGAGATGTGAGAGAAGGAGGTGACAGCTAAACTTGTTCTGATTTACCGAATGAAAGACACTGGCAACGAAATTGTTGAGCACTGTGAAGGCAAAGAGAAGAGGATGGGGAGGGTGGGGGTGGAGGAGGGGTGAGGTGGGTAGAAGAGTTGGGGGTATTGTTGCAGAAGTGTTCTTGTTCGCAGGATCAGGTACACTGTATAACGGAGGGAGGGGGGGGGGCAGAAAGGAACAGGGCAGGTGGGATGGAGAAGGGGGGGGGGGGTAAGCAAGACGTTTGGGGGCCTGAGGGTCAGTGCGTCATCCAGACATTTGTCTGCAATGTTCGCTCATGACAATTGGCTCTACACTATTCGCTGATGATGACGAAATGCTCAACAATGTCGACTGATGACGTGGCTCTATGAATAGATAGATTTCCGCTTGAATGCCTTCATTAAGGCGCTTCAAACTGTTCATTTTCTTTTCGGAATTTGGCCAGGGACGGGGGGTGGAGGGTGGGGGGTGGGGGTGGTTGGGGGAGGGGTGTCCAAAACTCCTGGTACCCACCTCTAATCTCATTCCACGCTTTTCCTCTAACCCCCACCCTCTCAACCCCTACCCTCTCAACCCCCACCCCCAAATTCTTGATCCGCGGTAGACAGGTGACAATGTCCACCAAAAGCGAATGAATGGGCGACAGCTAGAAAAGCGTGTCATGTGACCTGTCACGTGCTCTAAGGATGTCCTGCGTGATGCAGTAGTCCGCCCGGGACACTTCGGGTGCTTTTCACTTTGGGGTATTTTCTCTCTCTCTCTCTCTCTCTCTCTCTCTCTCTCTCTCTCTCTCTCTCTCTACCTCCCTCCTTCCTCCCACCTCTCTGTCTCTCTGTCCGTCCGTCTGTCTGTCTGTCACACACACACACACACACACACACACACACACACACACACACACACACACACACACAGAGTTAGGTTTCGTGGGTCAAGTATAGAAGTCCAGGGAATGTAGGGGACGTATGGGTTAGTTTTTCTCCAGTGTCTGTCTCTAACGTATTTTTTCTCGAATTATTTTCACAGCCATCTTTTCGTTTGGTTCTTTGTCTCATGGCATTAAACTGGTTCTATGCGAGTTGGGATTTTGCACTGAAAAGAAGGGAGTGGGAAAGAGGCGGGGGGGGGGGGGGTGGATGCACCACACACACACACACACACACACACACACACACACACACACACACACACACACAAATTGTGTTTATCTTTAAACAGATGATATCCAGGAAATTGTTAAAAAAAAAAAAAAAATTTCAGGTACCTGAGGTAGATATTCACATAGCGTCATATATGAACAATGTCAAGGAACCTTTATAAAATGTCAAAACAAAAAAAAAAGTTTTGAAATTTTAAATCAGCTCTGTTTTTTGTTGTATGACATGTTTGTCCAGAAATCGAAAGAGCAGAACAGGGAGGGTGGGGGCTGGGGAGGGAGGGGGGGAGAGAATGGAGGGAGAAAGGGAGGGATGGACGAAAGGTAAGGGAAAGAGAGAGGGGGACAGAGAGAGAGAGAGAGAGAGAGAGAGAGAGAGAGAGATAGACAGACAGACACACAGACTGACTGACAGACGTAGGGACAAAGTGGAGAGAAAGACGGCGGGGAGAGGGCGGCGTGCAGAGAAAAGAAACTAGGGGGCGAGAGAGAGAAGGGGTGCGGAGGGAGGGGGGAGGGAGAAGTCAAGATTCTGTTGTTTGTTATTTTACTTACAATTATAACGGTTTTGTTCGTTTTCACATCTCAAGTTGAGCTTTAACCTTGTAGAACAAAATGTTATTCTCTCTCTCTCTCTCTCTCTCTCTCTCTCTCTCTCTCTCTCTCTCTCTTCGATGAGAATATATGTGTATTTGTAGTGTGTATGTGTGCATGTGCGTGTGTGCATGCGCGTATGTGTGTGTGCGCGCGCGCGCGTGTGTGTGTGTGTGTGTGTGTGTGTGTGTGTGTGTGTGTGTGTGCACGCGCGTGTATGTGTGTTTTCGTGAGTGCATGTTTGTGTGCAGGCGCGTATGCGCGCACACACGCATATGTGTACGTGTGTACGTGTGTGTGTGAGTGTGTGTGTGTGTGTGTGTGTGTGTGTGTGTGTGTGTGTGTGTGTGTGTGTGTTTTGTGCGGGCGTAAGTGCGTGCGTATGTGTATGCGTGCGTGTGTGCATATGCTCTGTGTGTGTACGTGCGTGCGTGCGTGTGTGCGTGCGCGTGCGTGCGTGCGTGCGCGTGCGTCCGTGCATGTGTGTGTATGTGTACGTGTCTATGTGTATGCGTGTGTGTGTGCGTGCGCGTGCATGTTTAGTGCGTGGGTGTATGTGAATGTGTGTGTGTGTGTGTGTGTGTGTGTGTGTGTGTGTGTGTGTGCGCGCGGCGCGCGCGCGCGCGCGCGCGCCTGCGTGTGTGTGTGGGGGGGGGGGAGGGGGGGGGGGCGTATGCTACTACCTTTTATTCCCTCCCAAGACTGCTTGCAGCAAAAGGTCAGAGACTTTATAAGTAACACCCGGACACATGTGCTAAAAAATCCGTAAGCTATGTTACGACGTCAGCGATGATTACAACACGCTTACACTTACCGAAAAGCAACGTCCTCCTAGTATTATGTGGTACCCTTCCCGACCTTATTTCTATTTTACTGAACATCTTTTTACACACTACTCAGGAGATGTAAAGACAAACACTCGTATACTTATAAACCCAATTAGCACATTTTCATAAAAAAAGATATGGGAAAGCATACAAAGAACGTATGTCACATGCTTCACCAACATAGAGCGCAACAAAAATATCACACACACACACACACACACACACACACACACACACACAAGAGAGAGAGAGAGAGAGAGAGAGAGAGAGAGAGAGAGAGAGAGAGAGAGAGTGAGGGTTCACATAATCCCACCGCCCCAGCGCTTCCCATGCAAGCAAAAGCCAATCAATGATCACAGCGAAACAAAAGTTCAAAGCGGAATTCTATCATGTGATCTTTCTGAACATCTATTCGTGCTCACATTTCCTTTACCATGGCGCAATCATCGTAAAAAGATGAGACCGAAATATTTTCATGCATTCACTTTTGTTCCACCCAGCCAAATCAAACCACAAGAGAACTACAGAAAAAAAACCCAAACCTGATGAAGCTGCAAATTAATTCCATTAATCGTAGATCTCTCTATACATACCTTCCTTTCAGGCGTCTGTTCTTCAAACGGGGAAGAAAGGTTTGTCAAAACGGGTGTGAAGGTTCTGAAGCCTTTCATCGGTAGAAATAGATCTTTGCCTTGCAAGATCATCAAATCAAAAATCTGCATCAGAGCATACCCCTTGTTTGACGCCAATTATACAGTCAGTTCTACGCCTGGTTGTGGAGTTTGGCCTTGCCGACAGGTTTCGTTCTGAAAGTGAGCCCCAAACTGATGTACGATGCTGTGGTCGTGCACCATTGTGTGTGAGCTGCAGGCCATTTGTAATCGACTATTCTACAAACGTATGGATGTTCCTGAGTTGGGACAGGCGTGTACCAAAGTCTGATTCGGAACATATATTATAGTTAGACAGACAGATAGATAGATAAGTAGATAGATAGATAATTAGACAGATAGATAGATGATTAGATAGTTCCAGTTTCATCAAGGAGGCATCACTGCGTGTGGACACCACATCCGCTAAGTTTTGAGACCACACTACGCATGATTTGAAACTGATGGATAAATGAATTAACAACTAAGATGAGAGAATTGAAGAAGAGGGTCTCGTGGCTACGTCTCAGCAGATGTCTGACCTACGCATTAGCCCAACGCGCTGGTCTGACCTTGAGTGTCTACCTACCATTGTTTTGTGTGTGTGTTTTTTTAAGATAGTTAATTAGATAGATAGACAGACAGACAGTAGATAGATAGAAAGGTAGATAGATAGACAGCTAGACAGATAACCATATAAACAGAAAGATAGAGAGAGAGACAAAGAGACAGACAGACAGACAGATAGATAGATAGATAGACAGCTAGATAAATACATACATACATACATACATACATAGATGGACAGACAGACAGACAGACAGACAGATAGATAGATAGATAGATAGATAGACAGACAGACATCCGTGTTGTGCCTTAACCTGAGTTTCAGTGGGTCAGACATTCAGAGTTTGAAGGTTTTCTGTCACTATAACAAACTAGACATGAGCAGGAGCAGTTCAAACGAACGACCAAGCGGTGGCACAGACAGCTACAACCAAGCGGTGGCAATACGCTACAACCAAGCTGTGGCAATAGTACAGCTAACAACCAAGCGGTGGCATACGCACAGCCAAGCGGTGGCAATAGACAGCTACAACCAAAGCGGTGGCAACAGACAGCTACAGACAAGCGGTGGCAATAGACAGTACAACCAAGCGGTGGCACAGACAGCTAAACAAGCGGTGGCAATAGACAGCTACAACCAAGCGGTGGCAACAGACAGCTACAACCAAGCGGTGGCAATAGACAGCTACAACCAAGCGGTGGCAACAGACAGCTACAACCAAGCGGTGGCAATAGACAGCTACAACCAAGGGTGGTCAACAGACAGTACAACACCAAGCGGTGCAATAGACAGCTACAGCAAGCGGTGGCAACAGACAGCTACAACCAAGCGGTGGCAATACGCTACAACCAAGCGGTGGCAATAGACAGCTACAACCAAGCGGTGGCAACAGACAGCTACAACCAAGCGGTGGCAATACGCTACAACCAAGCGGTGGCAATAGACAGCTACAACCAAGCGTGGCAATACGCTACAACCAAGCGGTGGCAATACGCTACAGCCAAGCGGTGGCAATAGACAGCTACAACCAAGCGGTGGCAATACGCTACAACCAAGCGGTGGCAATAGACAGCTACAACCAAGCGCTGGCAATACGCTACAACCAAGCGGTGGCAATAGACAGCTACAACCAAGCGGTGGCAATAACGCTACAACCAAGCGGTGGCAATATAGACAGCTACAACCAAGCGCTGGCAATACGCTACAACCAAGCGGTGGCAATACGCTACAACCAAGCGGTGGCAATACGCTACAACCAAGCGGTGGCAATACGCTACAACCAAGCGGTGGCAATAGACAGCTACAACCAAGCGGTGGCAATACGCTACAACCAAGCGTGGCAATAGACAGCTACAACCAAGCGGTGGCAATACGCTACAACCAAGCGGTGGCAATAGACAGCTACAACCAAGCGTTGGCAATACGCTACAACCAAGCGGTGGCAATACGCTACAACCAAGCGGTGGCAATACGACAGCTACAACCAAGCGGTGGCAATACGCTACAACCAAGCGGTGGCAATACGCTACAACCAAGCGGTGGCAATACGCTACAACCAAGCGGTGGCAATACGCTACAACCAAGCGGTGGCAATACGTTAGCGCTGGCACTATCTCAGAACATTGACACAAGATCTGTTAATGACTGCACGCGAACATGAAAGAACTGCTTTCTGGCGTTGAGATTTAAGGAAGTGGTTTATTTGAGATAGCTGAAAGACTTTTTTTGTTTTTGAATCGTCACATTCGCCAAAGTCCTTTATCACCCGGATCCACTTCTTTATTAAGCTGTCTGTCTGTCAGCCAGACCGCTCAGATCTACTCAACCAAAACGCCAGGGAAAGACGGAACATGGCGCAAGGACCAGCTGTTTAAATTTTGGAGTGGATCTGTTCTGCGGATCAGGGTCAAATAGCGGATCCAGAGTCCGTTGAGCAGAATGATGACAAATTTTGCACTGAATACAAACACTGTAAAGTCACTGTTTGCCAATGGTAATTACCTATGAAGTCATATGTTTTCCCATGAAATATTAAAGATTTCTTGTGGAATGGACATTCATCTTTCGAATTTTTCATATTTTATCATTGAAAAAAAACAAAAACGTGGGAAGTAATTCCTTCAATCCGTATTTACTATTTCCTCCCCTGCCAGAGAAATAATGCAGGCTTTACCCATGAACTGAATTATGAAGAAAAATACTTGGGGAATAAGTACTACTGCCCTGGGGCTCCTTCTCAGATACTGTTAGAACATATACCTCCAGATGCTTCTGTCTATTCCGCTGAACTTACTGTTCTGGTTCTGGCATTGAAGATAATCTCACAATCTAAGAAGAGGGACTTTCTGGTTCTGTCAGATTCACTGTCAGCGTTGGAGGCCATAGCTGGCCGCAACCTTCAGCACCCAGAACTTTTACACTTTTTTGAACTTTTGACCAAGTTGAAAGCGGATGGTTACAACATTATTTTGGCTTGGATTCCTGGTCATGTTGGCATTGGAGGGAACGAAATGGTTGATCGTTTAGCCAAGAATGCCACAAGAGAGAAACTGTCCAACATATATATCCCCTGCTCAGATCTGAAACCCAAAATTAACGATTATGTGAGAGACCTCTGGCAGGAGGATTGGAATACACAGACGGATAACAAACTCTTTCAGATCCGTCCAAACCTTAAGGAGTTCCTTCCATCTGCGTCTGGTGGTCGTAAAGAAGAAACAGTTCTGTGCCGGCTGCACACCGGCCATTCGTATTTTACCCATTTGTACCTTTTAAAGAGTGAAGAAGCTCCGTGGTGCATTCCATGTCATGTGCCACTCACAATGAAACATATTCTTTTAGACTGTTGGGACTTGCACGATGTGAGACACAAACATTTTACGGCAGATTCCATGAAAACCTTGTTCAGAGATGTCCCACCTGATGCCATCTTTGAGTTCTTGAAAGAGATTAACATTTTTCATCAGATCTGAGTTTTTACAGTGGAAAGATTTTTAACAAACTTTCGGATGGTTTTTCGATGTATTTTAAAGAATTGTGTGAATGAATGACTTGTGAGTTGATTTTAACGTGGTGACAGCCCTGATGTGGCCCT
Source organism: Conus canariensis (assembly GCA_033310375.1). NCBI lineage: Eukaryota > Metazoa > Mollusca > Gastropoda > Neogastropoda > Conidae > Conus > Conus canariensis. The sequence continues at coordinate 6,980,150 of CM065718.1, read as the reverse complement.
TTGCGGTCGGCTGGGCTATAAGTAACATTATCTTATCTTATCTTACTCACTATTCCTCCCCATGGTAGGAAAACTAATGCAGATTTTACAACTAAACTGACTTCCCACAGAAGTTAAAAAAGAATGTTTCTCTTCCATGTCACACCTTTTCTTTGCGCAAGGGGGTAGCATGAGAGTGACAGAGGGGGGAGTCTGTGGTGAGAGTGGGCTTGCAAGAGAAAAGGGAGGGCTGGCGGGGGAGGGGGGAGGGGGCGGGGGGACATACATTTTGATGTCGATCCGAATTAGGACCGGACTTGGGGATCCGTTCCCCTTGTGAGAACTCTGCGCTCCCCAGGGTGTTTCTCTAGTATTCATTTTGGGTTTTGTTGTTGTTGTTGTTGTTGTTGCCTGTCCAGTGTCCCATGTTCTGTGCCACCTCAGTGGCATTGCGCCTTCGCTGCTCATTCTGACCTCTCGTCCGCAGCCACAGCCCGACTCGTCCAGCCACAGTCCCGGTACCTGGAGTCCACAGGGAGCAGTCAATGTCAAGTCGTCAGGAGGCAACCCACCAGAGGAGCCACTGCACCGCTGCCGAGTCACTTCGGTGGTGTCCTGTGGTGCTTGATCTGATCCAACATACGCTGGACACCACCTACTTGGCCCCCTCTTGACGACAATAACAGCTTAGTCGCGGAACCGGCGTGTGTGAGCTC
>CM065718.1:6969455-6974455 GCA_033310375.1 Conus canariensis | reverse complement strand
TGTAGATAAAATTTTAAACCTTACTTTTTAACAGATATTGCTCCCAGTACGGTTGAGCATTTTTTTTTAAATCTCTGTTGGCACTTGCCACCATTATCTATCTATCTATCTATCTATCTATCTATCTATCTCTCTCTCTCTCTCTCTCTCTCTCTCTCTCTATATATATATATATATATATATATATATATATAATTATCTTAGGAGATCCAGGTAAAGGTTGTCCTGCACAGTTCTTAGCCACTGACAATGCTTGAGTTATTGAACAGCAGAGCTGACCACTCAGATTGTTCCATATCTTTTGATCTCCCTTGCATCTTTGAATGGATCCTCAAGCATAGGCTCAAAGATTGTTCCCTACATTTTATACTGTTTGCATAATGCTTTTAGTTTTTCAGCAACTTTTTTCCTCTCCACACTTTCGTTTTATTCCATTTACTATCCTTCGCTGGCTGCTTTGGGGGTGCTGTTGGATTCTTTTTTGAACCCTTGGTGGTGAGAACACCACAGAATTATGGACTGTGGTGTGTCTCTATTTGACACCAGGAGCACAGACACAATCAGCCGTGTCTCCCTGATGAGTCCGATCCAGCGGACGAAAGGCCTCGGAGCAGGCAATACAAATAGATCTGCCTTCGAGAGGGATTACGATGGTTCCCTCAGGCAGCTAGTGAAGGGTTTCTCATATTTATAATATATTCCCCCATTTGCTTCATATTCAATTTTTTTTTTTCTAAAAGTTCAAATCTTTGCCAAGTCATTACTATTATGACTGAAGAATTGTTAGCCTGCACTTGTTTCCCCCACTACTTAATTGTTCAGCATTATATATTATATATATATATATATATATAATGCCGAACAATTAAGTAGTATATATATATATATAATGCTGAACTATATATATATATATATATATATATATATAATGCTGAACAATTAAGTAGTATATATATATAATGCTGAACAATTAAGTAGTGGGGGAAAACAAGTGCAGGCTAACAATTCTTCAGTCATTATAGTAATGACTTGGCAAAGATTTGGAGAAAAAAAAATTTAAAACAAAAAAAAAAAGGGGGGGGGGGGGAGCGAAGAAGAAGAAAATGGGAGAATGTGTACTGTAAATAGGAAAACCCTTCACTAGCTGCATAAGGGAACCATCGCAATCCCTCTCAAAGGCAGATCTTTATGTATCGCCTGCTCCAAGGCCTTTCGTCCGCTGGATCGGACTCATCAGGGAGACACGGCTGATTGTGTCTGTTCTCTTGGCGTCAAATAGAGACACACCACAGTCCGCAATTCTGTGGTGTTATATATATATATATATATATTGACAGGGAGAGAGAGGGTGAGAGAGACAGACTGACTGACAGACAGAGCTAGAGACAGGCAGAGACAGAGACTGACAGACACACACACCACACACACACACACACACACACACACACACAGAGGAAGACAGACAGACAGATAGACAAAGACAGACGAACGAACGGACAGTAAGACAGAGGGACAGAGAGACAAACGGAGACAGACAGGGAGAAACAGACGAACAGAAAGACAACGAAAGAGAGAGGGAAAGAGAGAACTTGAAAAGAGAGACGGACACACAGACAGAGACAGAGAAATAGACACACAGATAGACAGACAGAGAAATAGACACAGACAGATAGACAGAGAAATAGTCACAGACAGACAGAGAGAAGCAGGGACAAAGACAGAGACAGACAGAGAAATAGATACACTTTCAATTCAAACAACTTTATTAGCACAAAAGGTGAAATTCAATGTGGCAATGTCTTTTGATTTTTACAACATAACACAATCAATTAAAAAAAAAAGGGGGGGGGTACAAATTATATATCCAATAAAATAGCATACACACAGACGGGACAGAGAGACACAGAGACAGACAGACAGACAAAAGACAGAGACAGAAAGAGAGAGAGAGAGAGAGAGAGAGAGAGAGAGAGAGAGAGAGAGAGAGAGAGAAGGCAGTGAGAGAGAGGAGCAAAGCAAAGGAGGGAGAGAAAGACAGAGACAGAGAAACAGAAGCAGAGACAGACAGATACACACACACACACACACACACACACACACACACACACACACACACACACACACACACACACACACAGACCTTCAGATAGAAAAAGAAAAAGACTGAGACAGAAACAAAGGAGAAAAAAAAGAAACAAACAACGGCTGAATAAAACCCCTGAAACCGCCATCGCACAACTCACCCACCGCAGACCCTGTAATGTTACCACTGCGCTACCCTTCCTTTTCTTCCTTCCTTCCTTCCTTCCTTCCTTCCTTCCTTTCTTTCTTCCTTTCTTCCTTCCTTTCTTTCTTCCTTCCTTCCTTCCTTCCTTTCTTTCTTTCTTTCTTTTCGTCTTTCTTTGTTTCATTCCTTCATTCAGTCATGGCAGTTTATTCAAATTTCTCAGTTCGCTCCAAGAGACCCTGACGTTCACCGGGGCAGGGACCTCTTCTCTGGGTGTGTGGAGGGGAAGGGAGAGACGAGGGGGAAGGGGCGGGGGAGGGGGGTGGGGACGGGATGAGGGAGGGGACGATGGTCCCCACTCCCCCCTCTCCCCCCCCCCTCCCCCCATGTCAGTGATCGAGCTACGGGAAGATGGGACGGGCACTGCTCTGCTCTTCTTCTTGACAGTTTGATTTCATTAGCAACACGGAAGAGCAAGAAATGAAAAGAACAAAAAGGAACACTGGTCTTAGATCCGTTTAATATTATGCAACAGTAAATAGGTAGCAACAGGGAGGAGGGAGGGGGCGGGACCTGAGGAAGAAAGAAGAAAGGAGTGAGGGCAGTAGGAAGTGAGGAAGAAACGAAAGCTGAGCGAGACAACGAGAAAAAATCCAATTTAAAAAGAAAACAAAGGAAAACGTGTTCCTCTCTCTCTCTCTCTCTCTCTCTCTCTCTCTCTCTCTCTCTCTCTCTCTCTCTGAAACACACACACACACACACACACACACACACACACACACACACACTAACACACACGCATTCACACGCACGCACACTTACATACACACGCGCGCGCGCACGCGCACACACACACACACACACACACACACACACACACACACACAACACACACACAGACACACACACACACACACACACACACACACACACACACACACACACACACACACACAACACACGCGCACGGGCACGCTTCAAGTCTGCGTGTGCGGCGTATAGAGGGAGAGAATTACTTACAAGCACGCGCGCGATCGGACACACACACACACACACACACACACACACACACACACACACACATACACACGCGCGCACTCACCCACTCACACACACGCGCACGCGCGCGCATGCGCGCGCACGCACGCACGCCCACACAAGCGCGTGCTGCGGACAGAGAGACCCAAGACTCAACACTCAAATGTTTTATTCATAAAGATCATACCCCCTTAGACACACTTCGCTTCTTGGCTGCTTTATAATAATTTTAAAAAAAAACCGTTGCTAACTGCTCAACAGTTTTTTCCATTTAATGGTGACATTAGCAAGACAAATTGGAAAAGACAACGTTTATTGAAACATCTTCCGGGATACATAAATTGGTCTCTGAAGTCTCTTTCTACTGGGCAAGTCAAGACAACAACTGTTTCCTCCTATGAATTTCGACATGATGGACAGACCAGATTGCTACCACATGACCGTCTTTAACAAAAAGTAATGGGCGAAGATATCAGACACACCAATCTAAAGTTAATCATAATACGCTTCAATTTTGTCTATTTTCATCAATATATATGCATGTATACAACGTAAATGGTTCAATAATCATAATACGCTTTGATTTTGTCTATTCTCGTCAATATATAAGCAGATACACAGTGTAAATGACTTAATCATCATAATACGCTTTGATTTTGTCTATTCTCATCAATCTATAAGCAGGTATTCAGCGTAAATGACTTAATCATAACAGACTTAAATTTTGTCTATTCTCATCAATCTATAAGCAAGTATTCAGCGTAAATGACTTAATCATAATAGACTTAAATTTTGTCTATTCTCATCAATCTATAAGCAGGTATTCAGGGTAAATGACTTAATAATAATACCCTTCAATTTTGTCTATTTTCATCAATATATAAGCATGTAAACAGCGTAAACGACTTAATCATAATACGCTTCAATTTTGTCTATTTTCATCAATATATAAGCATGTAAACAGCGTAAGTGTCTGTACGTACGTTCTACAATAGTTAAGCCTGTCACCGTTTAGTACATGGGCATTCCACTTTGCCAACAAATCAACGAAGCTGTCTCAGACAACCTGTGCAAAAACATAAAAGAGAAAACAGAATAACTGACCCGCCAAACGAAGAAAACAAATCAAATCACAGACTTAACGCGTTTCGACCTGTTGGGTCCTCTGCGGGCTGGACAAACAAAATTCAAAACAATGGAAGGAAAGGGACGAACACAAAAAAAAAGCCACTTTCTTCTTCATCTGGGTGCAAGGGCTGCTGTGGTGTGCTGTACTGTGCTGTGCTGTGCTGTGCTGTGATGTGCTGTGCTGTGCTGTGCTGTGCTGTGCTGTGCTGTGCTGTGCTGTGCTGTGTTGTATAGTGTTGTGCTACGTTGTACTGCATTGCGTGAGACAGACAGACAGACAGACAGAGACACAAAGAGGGAGAGAGACAGACAGAGATATACAGACAGACAGATAGACAGAGACAAGGACAGAAAAAGAGAGACGGAAAAAAAGGAAGGAAGGAAAGGATAGAGAAAAACACCAGTGACACACTGTATTAGCATTAGCCTCCTACATAGTTAGCCCAAGTGGGATACATAGGACTAACACACTACGATAGTAAAAAAAAAAACCACACACACACCCCCCCCCAAAAAACAAACAAACAAAAACATGTAATGTCTCATACTAATGAAAAACTTGCAGTTCAAAGGGAGAAAGCGATCGAGGCGATGGAGGAAGGGAGCA
>CM065718.1:6949455-6954455 GCA_033310375.1 Conus canariensis | reverse complement strand
TAATGCACGATCTGAACAAGCTTTCGAGGCACCGTGCTTAGCGTCGCCGACTGCGAGCTGGGCGGCAGTGCGTTCGATTCCCATCAGAGCCATTGTTTGGCATCGCCAACTATACCATGTCAAACTTTTGCGAGCTCCAGCCGTTGGAAAGTCCTGTTGGCCAACGCAGTAATAAGACAGCCGCTCATCGTCTTCAACTTCCCTCAGACAACATGACACGCAAGTCACCTCCCTTCCTCATTCTTCCGGATCAACATTGTTCTTGTGTTCTATCGAGGTCTATCTCTGTCTCGATTCCATGGATGTTGCTTTCGGATTTGTTGTTGTTGTTGTTTTTTAGGGGGTTGTTGTTGTTGTTGTTGTTGTTGTTGTTGTTGTTTTGGTGGCTTTAGTTAACGCCTTTGTGTTGGTTTGCCAGAGGATTCAGGACCGTTCAACCGCTAAGTACCTTTTTTTTCTCAACGATCGATCTCTCCCCACTCTTTTTTTTTTTTTTTTTTTTTTTTTTTTTTTGTTCTCTTCGTTAGTGTCTCATTGTTGCGCCATAAACCGTTCAACCGAAGACGCTTTCCGAGACAGGAGTCTCAGGAAGGTAGATTCTGTTTCCGATCAAGCCCCACTCCAGGGAAACCTACTCTCGGATCTCAAGACGCAAGGGACTCAGTTCTACACGGATATGTGTGAGGATAGGATAGGACAGGTTAGGATATGATAGGACAGGTTAGGATAGGATAGGACAGGTTAGGATAGGATAGGACAGGTTAGGATGGGATAGGACAGGTTAGGATGGGATAGGACAGCCTAAGATAGGATAGGACAGCCTAGGATAGGATAGGATGGGATAGGTTAGGATAGGATAGGACAGGTTAGGAAAAATAGGATAAGACATGATAGGATGGATAGGATAGGACAGGTTGAAGGTTAGGATAGGATAGGATAGCTATAGGATAGGATAGGATAGGATGGGATTTGCAATGGACATGGAGAGGTCCGACAAGAGGCATCTGCTATACCGATTCTTTCCACAGGTCTGTTTGCGTGGAGCTACAGGGACCCCCCTCCCCCACCCCCCGGGTGCGGGTGTCGGTTGGACTCCCCGAAACCGCTGGTTCACACAAGTACGAGTAGAAAGAGAGGGGTGGTGGTGGTGGTGGGAGGGGGGGGGGGTACGGGGTGGATGAGGCCTTCAATGGTTCCCCGGACAATTTATACGTCATAGGAGGTGTTCAGGATCTGCTGCTGGGAGTTCGTCTCCTCGAGCATAGTCACTACCTCCCCTCCCCACTTTCTCTCAGCCCCACCCTTCCTATCCTCCTCTCTCTCTCTCTCTCTCTCTCTCTCTCTCTCTCTCTCTCTCCTCTCTATTTCTCTCTCTCTCCTCTCTGTCTCTCTGTCTCTCTCTCTCTCTATCTCTATCTCTCTCTCGCTGTATCTCTGTCTCTTTCTTCTCTTCTCTCTATTCGTCTCTCTCTTCTCTCTCTCTCTCTCTCTCTCTCTCTTTCTCTCTCTTTCTCTCTCTCTCTCTTCTCTCTCTCATTCTCTCTATTCATCTCTCTCTCTCTCTCTCTCTCTCTCTCTCTCTCTCTCTCTCTCTCTCCCCCCCCCCCTCCCCTTGTCGGAGACAGGCACGCTTACCCTGGCACGTGCGTCTAAGCACTCCTAGCCGCGCACGTCAGGACGTCGTGCAGACAGCCCTTCCCCCCCCCCCCCCCCCACCCCCCCCCCCCCACTTCCTGTTGGGAATACCCCGTGTGGTTCTGACACAGCGACCAGGCACAGCACAGGATCTGCAGTTGGTCCCTGACTCGACGGTGTGCGGGGAGTCAGCCGGCTAGCCACCCCTCCCATCTCTACCCCCACCTCCACCCCCCACCCCCACCCCAGCTCCGTTGATATACCTGCCAATTCTACAGAGACGCCGGTCCACCCATCTTCAGATGTGTCGGATGTCGACCGTCTTCCTCATGCCGGTTCGTCCACCCATGTCTGTGACGAGTGTCAACTGCCGTCATTCAGTGTACCCGGACGAGGCGTTTCACCCTCTTCTTGGGGTATAGCACGTTGATGTGGCGCAGCGTGGGAAGGGGGGGGGGGGGGGCAGTATAATACGCTTTCTCACTATCCACTACTCCACCCCCTCCTATAAACGTCTGCTGTTCCGCGCCCTCGTGGAAAAGGGGTTTCTTGCGGGAGGAGGAGGAGCGTGTGTGTGTGTGTGTGTGTGTGTGTGTGTGTGGTGTGTGTGTGTTGTGTGTGTGTGTGTGTGTGTCGCAGGGGGGATGGGAGGGGGAGGAAGGGATCTTCCACGAATCTTCATGGCCAGGGGCGTTCGCTGGTGACGGGTACCCATACCATGCTCACCCCTACAGTTCCCGCGATGGGTGGGGTATGACTGTTCCTGGTTCCCAGCCAAGCCCCCTTTGCGGGCCAAACATTTTTTTTTCACACGTTGCCATTCATCCCAGGAACATCAGGGCATTTTCAGTACTGCTGCTGCCTGGAGCCATGAGATCGGTCCCTGTCGGCGCTCACCCGTCACCACACCCCACAGAGGTGGCGGGACATTACTACCCGTGAGCTCTCCTATTGTCTTCCGGTGCCACGGAACCCCACCCCCACCCACCCCCACCCCCCACGGAGGTATGCTCCTAGCACTCCCTCGCCAGGTGTTCTGCAATAGGATGAGTGGTTGTATTGCCCCCCAACTCAGACGTATGGGTGTCATCCCACTCTCCTGCAGCCACAGGATGGGTTTGACACCTGGCTTACCCACACTTGATTGATTGACAATGAGCCCGTCTCCTGTCGGGACCTGAACGGGCGCTGGGACCAGGCACGGGGTACCTCATCGACTCATCCCCGGTCTACACTCCGTCCCCCGGGTCAGGGATGTTGGACTGGTTTCATTATGCCTTGAGTGGCATCTGTCTCTCGTTCTCATTGCTCCGAGGTGGACAGGTCAGTCTTGAATCACTGACCTCATGTCAGTGTCTCCTGTTTCCGTTCTCCGCCTCCCACTCCCCAACTCCCCTCAACAACGGGACTACCTGAAGCAACCTCGCTCAGGTATCCTCAATGCCAACCCTCAAACCAGTGCACCTTCACGTCTGACTTCACTGTGCAGAGCCACAGTGCAACTCAACCACATCGTCCACCGACCCTAGCAGGACTGAGTCTGTCAGGGGACTCTAAGTCCTGGGGCTCTTTGGCGGAATTGCAGTCTCCGGTGACTGCTTCCTGCCTCTCAGGAACAGAGTCCCTGTAGGATGACCTCTGGCACGGGTGGGTCAGGAACGGAGTCCATGTAGGATGACCTCTGGCACAGGTGGGTCAGGAACGGAGTCCCTGTAGGATGACCTCTGGCACAGGGGGGTCAGGAACAGAGTCCCTGTAGGATGACCTCTGGCACAGGTGGGTGGCATGGTACACGAACAACTCGGTTCTTCCCCCAAAAGGCCTTAAAGTATCCCACCAGAGAACCTCCTCTCACGCCTCTCATTGGTGCAGAAGTCACCAGCCCCACCCCCTCACCGCATTCCCTTCCTTGTCCTTTATTGCTTACGGAAACAACCTTTCCAGTCTCCGATGAGTCCCTTGGAGATGGTGTCGGGATTTTTCATCCCCAACCGGTTCTTGTCCCGGGTTGAGCTTCCGATAGGCTCGAATGGGAAGTACTGAGCTATACCAACGAGTTTTATCCACTTCATGGATTCCTCCCTGAGAATGTTGGTTACATTTCCTGACCAACACTGCAAGTGCTGTATCTCTCTGGCCTGGTTGACGCTGGGATATATTATGAAAGTAAGCGTAGAGTACAGCACCTGTCTCTGGCCAGGATGGAGCCCCATAGCATCATCTTCATCGTCCTCCTCCTCCTCCTCCTCCTCCTCCTCCCTCCTCGATCAGCATGAAGAAAAGTGTCACATTCTGTGGCCATCGATGCCCTGTTCCTGTGGGGACCTCGGTTTGGATTTTATCCCAACGTCTGTGCCTTTCGTGAATCCGTGTGGCGGTCGTCGGTATCGGGCGGTTCACGGGGACTGTCGTTGGACGGATGTGGTGGTTCATACCCTCAAAAGATCACCCTCACCCTCCCATTTTCCCCTCCCCTTCCTCCCTCCCGTCCAACTCTGGTCGCCCTTCACCCCCCCCCCCCCTCCTTTCCCGTTCCTCCGTCTCTTCCATCCGTCCCACTTGCCCTCTCCCGCCTCCCGCTCACCCAACACCCTTGGACAAAACGTTTTCGCCATCACAACAATTATTTGCCTTGAGAGAGAATCAAAATATAAACAACAACAACAACAACAACAACAACCAACGGTTAAAAACGAGGTCTGAAATGTTTTCTCTTAACATGGAGAATAGTGTAATGGCAGGATCGTCTTACCGCTCTTTGACATCAACAACCAGCAAAAACAAAACAAAACAAAACAAAACAAAACAAAGCAAAACAAAGCAAAACAAAACAAAACAAAGCAAAAACCGTTGATGGAACGAGCAGAGTGTGACGATCTTCCTCCTCCTCTTTGTCCTCCTCCTCTTCCTTCTCGTCCACATCTTCTCTCTCTCTCTCTCCTCTCTCTCTCTCTCTCTCTCTCTCTCTCTCTCCTCTCTCTCTCTCTCTCTCTCTCTCTCCAGTTCCAAAGACAGATGTTTCCAACAACCAGACTCAGAAATCACAAGTCTGAAACACAATACAAGCACGATGAAAATGTGTTGTGTGTGTGTGTGTGTGTGTGTGTGTGTGTGTGTGTGTGTGTGTGTGTGTGTGTGTGTGTGTGTTTGTGTGTGTGTGTGTGCGCGGCGCGGGCGCGTGTAAGAGAGAGAGAGAGAGAGTATGTGTGTGTGCGTGCGTGCGTGTGTGTGTGTGTGTGTGTGTGTGTGTGTGTGTGTGTGTGTGTGTGTGTGTGTGTTGTGTGTGTGTGTGTGTGTGTGTGTATGTATGTATGTGTGTGTGTATGTTGTGTGTGTATGTGTGTGTATGTGTGTGTGTTGTGTGT
>CM065718.1:6944965-6949355 GCA_033310375.1 Conus canariensis | reverse complement strand
CCCCCCCCCCCCCCCCCCCCCCCCCCTAGAACGACCGAACCTCTGAAAGCGGCTGCAATTTTTTTTTAAAGTGAGTTCTACGGGAAGAAATCGCCTTCTTTGGTCACAACTACGTAAGAGTGTGTTCGACTGTCAAATTGTGCACTACAAGTGGAATCGATTTTCTTAGCAATAGTTTGCAGACGGACAATTTCAATATTATCTGAATGATAAACTTTTGATGACCTTACTAGGAGCTGATAGTTTAACTGAAAGGACTTAAAAAAGACAACCAATGTTAGGTAGGCACTCAAGGTCTGACCAGCGCATTGGGCTAATGCGTAGGTCAGACATCTGCTAAGTCGTAGCCACGAGACCCTCTTCTTCAATTCTCTCATCTTTAGTTGCTAATTCATTTATCCATCAGCTTAAAATCATTCGTAGTGTGGTCTCAAAACTAAGCAGATGTGGTGTAGCGTATATGGACTAGTCCGCTCGCAGTGACGTCTCTTTGAAGAAACTGAAACTGAATATGAAACTTACATGTGACACGACCGGTATTTCTGTTTGTCCCTTTATATTTTTCTCCTGTGTATGTCTATCTGTCGGTGGTACTGGTTTTGTGTGTGTTCCTGTTATTGATATTTTTATCTGTCACTGGTATTTCTGTCATTCCCCGAATGTTTCTGTCATCGTTTTTGTACCCCCAGTTCTTATAGAACAGGGAGTACTTTACAATGGGAACGAAGAAATGCTGTCTGTGTGTCTGTGTGTCCGTGGTCAAAATGTGTTCCACTCGCTCCAGACAAAACTTCTGGGCCGATCTTTCTGAAAATTTGTAGGTATGTTCATTATGTAATAATAAATGTCTTTGAGGATTCTCAGAAGATTAAAAAAAAAAAGAAAAACAGAACAAATATCAACAACGTTTCATATTTCAAATATGTTCATTATGGGTCACGAATGATGCCCGATGTTTTATTTTTACCCAAATAGCCGTAAAAGCTATAACGGCCCAAACGGTCTTTCTTCTGGAATATCTCAGAAAGTATTGGGCCGATTTATAAGCGGTTTGGACGATCTTGTGACAAATCGGAGCCTCTTTCCATATATATAAGTGATGTAATGCTGAAGATCGATTAAACAACCGTTAAAAACCGTTATTTTGCCGTTATTTCTTATATATAGGTGGATTTTAATGAAATTTGGTATATAGAAATGTTATCACACACAAACGGCACTTCTACATAGTGTTTCAAAATTTGAGCGTTTAAAAAACCGTTATTCTTGACATATTGTCCGATTTGGATGGAATTTGGTATGTACACAGGCTTTGGCTCAGTGAGGACTAAAATACCAGTTTCAAAAGTGTGTACGTCGGTTATATAACCGTTAAAAACCGTTATTTTGCCGTTATTTTTCATATATTGGTGGATTTTAATGAAATTTTGTATATAGAAAGGTTATCGCACTCAAATGGCACTTCAATATAGTGTTTCAAAATTTGACCGTTAAAAACCGTTATTCTTGACATATTGTCCGATCTGAATGAAATTTGGTAGGTGCATAGGCTTTAACCCAGTGAGGACTAAAATACCAGTTTCCAAAGTGCACCTCGGTTAAATAACCGTTAAAACAGTTGTTTTGCAGTTATTTCTTATATATTGGTGTGTTTTAATAACATTTGGTATATAGAAAGGTTATCACACTCAAATGGCACTTCCATATCAGTCAGTCATTCCCTTGACCGCTGGGGTCGTTGGGGGGACGTGATGAGGCAGCTGCCGTTTCTCTCCAGGCTCTTCTGTTGGTGGCTGTCTTGAGGAGATCTGTCATGGTCATTTTGGTCCAGTCCTTTATATTTTCGGACCAGCTCTTTCTCTGCCGTCCTCGTCTGCGCCCTCCTTCAACGGTACCTTGAAGGATGGTTTTGGAGAGGGTGTTGTGACGAATGACGTGGCCAAACCATGCCATCTTCCGTCGTTTGACGGTTGCCAGAAGTGGTTCGTGGGGCCCAACTAGGTTAGTGACCAGGTTCCGCACATAATCATTGGTCTTGTGTTCTTTGTAGGAGATGCGGAGTAGTTTCCTCAGGCATCTGGTCTCAAACGCCTGGATTCTTCTTCCTGTTTCGGCCAGCAGTATCGACACTGCTGACACTGCTGACACTTCCATATAGTGTTTTCAAAATTGACCGTTAAAAACCGTTATTCTTGACATATTGTCCGATTTGGAAACTGGGAGTACGTTTATATGCTTTGCCTTGTTTTTTCTGCAAATGTTTTTGTATATCTGTTTATTCCTGAGATTTCTGACGCCAGTACTTTTGTCCGTCGTTAGTATTTCTGTCACTGGTATTTCTGTGAATAGTATTCATGTATGTGAATGATATTTTTGTCACTGGTATTCCTGTCTGTCACTGGTATGTCTGTATAGAACTGGTGTTTAAGTTTGCCAATCGTATTTCTGTCATCGTTATTTACGCCTGTGTACTGATATTTCTGTCTGTTAGCTGTATTCCTGTCTGTCACTGGTATTTTCTGTCCGTTACTGTATTCTTGTCTTTCAGTGGTATTTCTGTCACTGGTATTTCACATTGTCACTGGTATTTCTATTTGTCACAGGGATGTCTGTCTGTCACGTTCTTCTCTGTTATTGATCTTTCCGTTTTTCATTGGCATTTCCGCTTGTCACCGGCATTTCTGTCTTTCATGGGTATCTCTGTCTGTTTCCGGTACTTCTGATTATCACTTGTATTTCTGCAACAGGCATTTTTTGTTTGTCTCGTCCCATTTTTTTTTCTAATGTCATGGTATTTCTGTTTCTTATTCGTATTTGTTGTTGTTGTTGTTGGTAAGTTTGTCTTGTTACTGGTACTTCTTTTTGTCACTCGTATTTCCGTCATAAATACTGCGGCACCGGTATTTTTGTCTGTCATATGTGTTTCTGGTACACGTACTTTTTGTCCGATACTGGCATTTTTACTGGGTTTTTGGCTGTGTTTGACCTTTCACCTGATAACTGGGCAAATACAGCCCTGGTGGCAGCTGACCGTCACATCTTGCCCAGGTCAACCTGATCGTGGAAGGATGACGTCATAGGCGTGTGCTACCAGCAGAGCGACCCGTTTGGCCACCCACATGACCGAGTCAGAGGGATTGTTGGGTAAACAGTCTATTTCCATCATGATTCACTCTGAACCCGGGAAGGCGACGCTTTATGCGGAAGGGGTGGGGTGGGGTGGGGATTGAATTCGGTTCAGTCTTCTTGGGAGTGATAGTAATAAGAATAACGATGATAATGATAACGACAATGATTGTAAAATGAATGATGATGATGATGGTGATGATAATAATGACAACAAAAACAGATGGAAAATAATAATGATAAAGAGAAAAAACACTCAGGAGAGGGCCAACCTTCGCCAAGGTCGAACGAATCTTGGATGTGTCTTGTGATCCGGATTTGCACCGATATGAAGACCCCCCCCCCCCCCCCCCGAAAAAAAAAGAAAATGGCGTCGTTACCTTAGCAAAGTGGATAGGTAGCGTAGGCTTTTATTACACCCCCCCCCCCCAAAAAAAAAAAAAAAAAAAAAAAAAAAAGTTAGTCAATGTGCGAAAAAAAAGAGATTGTAATGGGAAGTAAAAATAGGCAAGAACTGAACGAGTTGAGTACTTTTCGTACAAGGATATTGCAAAAATGTGATATGCCCACGCTTGTATACATAGAGAGCTGTACTATTTCATGAAAGTATATTTATAGATAATTATCAATTCGTAAACAGTGACTTCTCAGTGTTCATGTTCAATGGAAAATTTGTATTGATCTGCGCATTCCAGACTGATCTTCTAATTTTACCGTCAGAGTGTCGCCATCTTACCAGAGACTTTCCTCATTCATCACAGTCCTAGATATTAAAAAAATAAATGCGCACTGGCATGTGTGTGTGTGTGTGTGTGTGTGTGTGTGTGTGTGTGTGTGTGTGTGTGTGTGAAAAGTTTGTGCGCACGCACATGTGTAAATTTGACTCAGTTTTCACGGCAGGTTCTGTGTCTTTTTACCGAAATAATGTGGATCTTGAGGGTCCTCAGCGTCATTGAGAAAAAAGAGACATTGCTGACTTCTGCGAATGAAGGGGGTGCGCAGGGAAATGACTTCGTTCCATTGGATTGATTGAGGGAATTGCAGGCGATGGGAGGAGTGTGTGTGTGTGTGTGTGTGGGGGGGGGGGGGAGTAAAGGTGGGGTGGGGGATGGGTAGAAAGAGAAGCGAGAGCATGAAGTGAAGACACCGCTTCTGCCTCTGCTTTTACTCTTGTGAAGAAATTCTTCTTTCGTGAACAAACTCTGCTTTGAGAATGGCCATATGAAAAGAAGACAAGAAAAATGCATTTTTTGCTCCTTCAGTA
>CM065718.1:6927465-6934965 GCA_033310375.1 Conus canariensis | reverse complement strand
GGAATTCATAATTGAAACGACTCCCCCCCCACCCCCCACCCCCTTCAAACATGCGACAATGTCATAGAGGGAACATGAAGTCACCATGCAAGATGCGTGTCTAGGAGAAGACAACCCACATAAATAACGTCCCTGATCTTTTTCATACTTTGCTGTGATGATTGCAGACAGGTTTAAGAAAAACTTTTTTTGGGTGGCTTGACGCTCTTAATACATGACATAAAATTGTTATATGTGTGCTGGATGTATCAGAGGAAATGGTCGCACTGATGAAAGATGATAACTCAGAGACGGCATTCTCACCAAGAAAAAAGTCGCAGGATGATAATTCAGAGACGGAATTCATACCACAAAAGAAAGTCAGTGGATGGTAATTCAAAGAGGACATTCACACCTAATGCATCATAATTTCAAAGGCAGCGTGCAAGACAGACATTATCAAATGGGGGGACAATTCAGAGACATCGGGTGCCGTGCCAAAGAGTAAGTGAATGAAAGCGGAATTCTAACGTGCACTTTCTTTTCTTACCGTACGTCGCAAATATTAGCTTTGCTATACTACCCCAAAATATATAAGGTTCACTCTATTTATGCTATTTTAAGCGAAGAAAAACACTCTTCAAAATCTTGTCATCGAAGGGATCCGGAATTATCATAGAACATGAACGTCTGTTCAGAACCTCCGCTACTCATTAAAAACTGTAATTGTAGAGTGGATTTGTCTGGCGCACGCTGTGGTTCACTGTTGAGTTCAATTTGCATGCTGACAACAGAAGCCTCGCCAACACACGAGACACTGGGAAACAGCGGAAAGCTGGAAATATAGGTGATTCTGAAAATCTTCTGAGTGGTATATTCACATTTTATCTGCGGTCCGTCCAAGAGAATGACTCCTCTCTCTCTCTGTCTCTGTCACTGCCCCTGTATCCGTGTCTGTCTGTATGTCTGTCTCTGTCTATCTCTGTCCCTCTCTGTCTCTGTCTGTCTGTCTGTCTGTCTGTCTGTCTCTATCTCTCTCTCTCTGAGTCTGCCTGTCTGTCCGTTTTGTTTTCCCTCTCCATTTCTCTCCCCCCCCCCTTCTCCCAAATTCAACGTCGTCATACAGAATGTAATTACGAGCAAAACATCGCCGTTAGTAAACAGTTGTGATCCCCCCCCCCCCATTTATGGTAAATCGTAGTGCATAATTAACAGCATGTTCTGCTATTTTGCGTTACAGAAAATGTACATGCGTATGCATGTATAGTCCGTGACATATCAAAGTGATAAAATGGCTCATTGTAAAGTAGAAATGCCGATGTATACATCCTTTGCGTGCTTTTCTGTTCTATAAATTTACAATTCAACTAGAACAGGCATTAAAAAAGATTATCCAACATCTTTAGTGCCTAAACCCACATTCGGTGCCATATGATGAATGTCATGGGAATACCGTTCTGCTGAAAATGTGTCCCATATATGTGAGGCCTATATCCATATTTTGACCCATTTTCCTTGGTGCACAACATGTGCCCTTCACATGCCCGTTCTCAATACTCTGCAGGTAATTTCTCCCATTCTAGACACTCTGGTTGACTCTGTGCCTTTTTTGTGGTGATTCTTGCATCAACTTCTTTTTTTGCCTTTGTGGCCCATTTTTATTGTGTTTCTTCAAGAAATCTTTGTTGTTGTTGTTGTTGTTTTTGTTGTTGTTGTTGTTGTTGTTGTTGTTATTATTCATCTGTATCTCGCCAGCTTTGTGCTGTTATCTGGTGAGTTGGTTGTGGTGGCAATGTTATCTGGTGAGTTGGTTGTGGTGGCACTGTTATCTAGTATGTTGGTTGTGGTGGCAATGTTATCTAGTGTGTTGGTTGTGGTGGCAATGTTATCTAGTGTGTTGGTTGTGGTGGCAATGTTATCTAGTGTGTTGATTGTGGTGGCAATGTTATCTAGTGTGTTGGTTGTGGTGGCAATGTTATCTAGTGTGTTGGTTGTGGTGGCAATGTTATCTAGTGTGTTGGTTGTGGTGGCAATGTTATCTAGTGAGTTGGTTGTGGTGGCAATGTTATCTAGTGTGTTGGTTGTGGTGGCAATGTTATCTGGTGAGTTGGTTGTGGTGGCAATGTTATCTGGTGAGTTGGTTGTGGTGACACTGCTATCTAGTGAGCTGGTGTGGTGGCAATGTTATCTAGTGTGTTGGTTGTGGTGACACTGCTATCTGGTGAGTTGGTTGTGGTGACACTGCTAACTGGTCAGTTGGTTGTGGTGACGCTGTAACACTGTCCGGAGTGGTCACTGGCTGTCCATTCTGCCGTGTCTGTTTTGTCCATTTTTCCATTGTGTGTGGCTTTTTGTCACACTTAAATTAAAAAAAAAATCAGTGAATAACTCAATTAAGCAATCAGCTAGGGTAGCGCCAGTCCTGAAGTGATCGATGTCCCCTTAGTGTCGTTAAATCTGATAAATAGGCGGGTTTTTTTTTTGTTGAAAAAAAAAATGAAATGAAGACAAAATGATTTATCAGAGAGAAGATATTGAAACAATGCACCGAGCGTCCTGATGGAAATGGTTTCTAATGGCATTTAGAGTGCTTCCACCGTATAATGCTAGCCCCAAGAGACATGAAATTTTACATTTTGCATTGATAATACGTTAAGCACGCTGTGATGATTCAGGGACCCAAGGGTATTTGAATATTGCCGTTCATCCCAAACGATGACGCTTAACGCTTAACGGCGTCCTTACGATTATGAAACCCGTTTGTTCTTGATCACATACATGAAGAAAGTGAATTCTTGTAAAAACCTGTTTCTGCTATCCGTGTGTCTGTGTGCACAGGAACCGGGACCATATGTGTGTGTGTGTGTGTGTGTGTGTGTGTGTGTGTGTGTGTGTGTGTGTGTGTGTGTGTGTTAGTGTGTGTGTGTTAGTGTTAGTGTGTGTGTTAGTGTGTGTGTGTGTGTGTGTGTGTGTGTGTGTGTGTTAGTGTGTGTGTGTGTGTGTGTGTGTGTGTGTGTGTGTGTGTGTGTGTGTGTGTGTGTGTGCGCGCGCGCGCGTGTGTTTTCCGGGAGTATTCTTTTGCGCACATTAAATCTATCTATCTATCTATCTGTATACCTACCTATCCATCTGTATCGATCTATCTATCTATCTATCTATCTATCTATCTATCTATCTATCTATCTATCCATCTGTATCTATCTATTTATCAATCTATCTATCAGTCCATTAATCTATCTATCTATCTATCTATCCATCTATCTATTCATGTATCTATCTATTTATAATTGTCTATTTCTTTTGGTGACGTTTGAAGGAGGCATATTTTTCGAAAATTTGCTCCTTTGTGTCGTGTTGTTTATTGAAAAAAAAGCTCTACTTTGCACCTTCCTTTGTGTCGTGCTGTTTATTGAAAAAAAAGCTGTGCTTTGCACCTTCCTTTGTGTCGTGCTGTTTATTGAAAAAAAAGCTCTACTTTGCACCTTCCTTTGTGTCGTGCTGTTTATTGAAAAAAAAGCTCTACTTTGCACCTTCCTTTGTGTCGTGCTGTTTATTGAAAAAAAAGCTCTACTTTGCACCTTCCTTTGTGTCGTGCTGTTTATTGAAAAAAAAGCTCTACTTTGCACCTTCCTTTGTGTCGTGCTGTTTATTGAAAAAAAAGCTCTACTTTGCACCTTCCTTTGTGTCGTGCTGTTTATTGAAAAAAAAGCTCTACTTTGCACCTTCCTTTGTGTCGTGCTGTTTATTGAAAAAAAAGCTCTACTTTGCACCTTCCTTTGTGTCGTGCTGTTTATTGAAAAAAAAGCTCTACTTTGCACCTTCCTTTGTGTCGTGCTGTTTATTGAAAAAAAAGCTCTACTTTGCACCTTCCTTTGTGTCGTGCTGTTTATTGAAAAAAGCTGTGCTTTGCACCTTCCTTTGTGTCGTGCTGTTTATTGAAAAAAAAGCTCTACTTTGCACCTTCCTTTGTGTCGTGCTGTTTATTGAAAAAGCTCTACTTTGCACCTTTGTTTGGAAATTGATTTGTGTTCCGCTTCGATCTGAAACTGGCAAGCACTGGGCATTCTCTCCTGTTGGTTCTTTCGGAGCGGTTTGTCGCCCTTAGAAGGACGCACTAGAGAAACACAGAATGGAAGGCAGGGGGAGAGAAGGAGTGGAGGGGGAGACGGAGTGGGGGAGGGGGGTGCGGAGGGTGGGGTAGAGGTCGGGGTGGGGGCAGGGAAAATTACAAACAGAATTAACGTCGGAGAATAGTGATAGGATTTCTACCTTACAATTCATGGAAAATGGCTTCTTGACCAATGACGCGGATGATTAAAAAAAAAAAAAAAAAAGCTCGTTCTTTCCAAGAAATATACATGAAAGTAGTAGTTAACTTGACAGGTTATAGCATGGTAGATGCAATGTGTATTTAAGTTGACAGATAAAAACAGTATAGATGAAATGTGTGTTTAATTTGACAGATTATAGTAGTGTAGATGCAATTTGAGTTTTTACCTCGACAGCTTATAACGGTATAGATGCAATGTGTATTTAACCTGACAGATTATAACAGTATAGATGCAATGTGTATTTAACCTGACAGACTATAACAGTGTAGATGCAATGTGTATTTAATCTGACAGATTATAACAGTGCAGATGCAATGTGTATTTAACTTGACAGATTATAACAGTGTAGATGCAATGTGTATTTAACTTGACAGATTACAGTATAGATGCAATGTGTATTCACTTTGACAGATTATAACGGTGTAGATGCAATATGTATTTTAACTTGACAGATTACAGTATAGATGCAATGTGTATTCACTTTGACAGATTATAACGGTGTAGATGCAATGTGTATTTAACTTGACAGATTACAGTATAGATGCAATGTGTATTCACTTTGACAGATTATAACGGTGTAGATGCAATGTGTATTTAACTTGACAGATTACAGTATAGATGCAATGTGTATTCACTTTGACAGATTATAACGGTGTAGATGCAATGTGTATTTAACTTGACAGATTACAGTATAGATGCAATGTGTATTCACTTTGACAGATTATAACGGTGTAGATGCAATGTGTATTTAACTTGACAGATTACAGTATAGATGCAATGTGTATTCACTTTGACAGATTATAACGGTGTAGATGCAATGTGTATTTAACCCGATAGGTTATTGCAGTATAGATGAAATGTGTATTTAACTTGACAGATTATAGTAGTGTAGATGCAATGTTTATTTACCTCGATAGATTATAACAGCATATATGCAATGTGTATTTAGCCTGACAGATGATAACAGTATAGGTCCAATGTGTGTTTAACTTGGACAGATTATAACAGCATATATGCAATGTGTATTTAGCCTGACAGATGATAACAGTATAGATGCAATGTGTGTTTAACTTCACAGATGATAACAGTATAGATCCAATGTGTGTTTAACTTGACAGATGATAACAGTATAGATCCAATGTGTGTTTAACTTGACAGATGATAACAGTATAGATGCAATGTGTGTTTAACTTGACAGATGATAACAGTATAGATCCAATGTGTGTTTAACTTGACAGATGATAACAGTATAGATCCAATGTGTGTTTAACTTGACAGATGATAACAGTATAGATCTAATGTGTGTTTAACTTGACAGATGATAACAGTATAGATCCAATGTGTGTTTAACTTGACAGATGATAACAGTATAGATCCAATGTGTGTTTAACTTGACAGATGATAACAGTATAGATCCAATGTGTGTTTAACTTGACAGATGATAACAGTATAGATCCAATGTGTGTTTAACTTGACAGATTATAACAGTGTAGATGCAATGTGCATTTAATCTGACAGATTATAACAGTGTGAATGCAATGTGTATTTGACTTGACAGATGATAACAGTATAGATGCAATGTGTATTTAACTTGACAGATTACAGTATAGATCCAATGTGCATTTAACTGGACAGATTACAGTACAGATGCAATGTGTATTTAACTTGACAGATTACAGTATAGATCCGATGTGTATTTAACTTGACAGATTATAACAGTATAGATGCAATGTGTATTTAACTTGACAGATTACAGTATACATGCAATGTGTATTTAACTTTTCAGATTATAACAGTATACATGCAATGTGTATTTAACTTGACAGATTACAGTATAGATGCAATGTGTATTTAACTGGACAGATTACAGTATAGATGCAATGTGTATTTAACTGGACAGATTACAGTATACATGCAATGTGTATTTAACTTTTCAGATAATAACAGTATAGATGCAATCTGTATTTAACTGGACAGATTACAGTATACATGCAATGTGTATTTAACTTGACAGATTACAATGTAGATGCAATGTGTATTTAACTTTACAGATTACAGTATAGATGCAATGTGTATTTAACTGGACAGATTACAGTATACATGCAATGTGTATTTAACTTTTCAGATAATAACAGTATAGATGCAATCTGTATTTAACTGGACAGATTACAGTATAGATGCAATGTGTATTTAACTTGACAGATTACAATGTAGATGCAATGTGTATTTAACTTTACAGATTACAGTATAGATGCAATGTGTATTTAACTGGACAGATTACAGTATAGATGCAATGTGTATTTAACTTGACAGATTACAGTATAGATGCAATGTGTATTTAACTTGACAGATTACAGTATAGATGCAATGTGTATTTAACTTGACAGATTACAGTATAGATGCAATGTGTATTTAACTTGACTGATTACAATGTAGATGCAATGTGTATCTTCTTTCTTTTCTTTCTTTCTGCATACGCAGGTTGATACTCCTGCGGACACTGCCTGTATAGACAGGCAGTGGAGGTTTGTGTGTATGACCATTTTTCATCCCGCCATTAAGGCAGCCATACTCCATCTTCGGGGAACAATGTGTATCTAATTTGACAGATTACAGTATAGATGTAATGTGTATTTAACTTGACAGATTACAGTATAGATGTAATGTGTATTTACCTTCACAGATTACAGTATAGATGTAATGTGTATTTACCTTGACAGATTTTAACAATGCAGATGCAACGTGTATTTAACTTGACAGATTATAGTAGTGTAGATGCAATGTGTATTTATCTAGACAAATTATAACAGTATAGATATAATGTTGTGTTAACTTGACAGATTATAACAGTATAGATGTAATGTGTATTCGCCATGACAGATTACAACAGTATAGATGAAATGTGTGTTTAACTTGACAGATTATAGTAGTGTAGATGCAATGTGTATTTATCTAGACAGATTATAGCAGTGCAGATGAATGTTCTGATGAAAGTGTAGTCAGCAAAGTAATGGATAGTCTTCAACATGTTGACGTAACCATTGTCAATAAGGTCTGGCTTTTCTTTTCAGTTTTTTTTTTTTTAATAATGATAACCCACGGGCAGATCACAATGTTCGGGAGGGTGGTGGTGGTGGTGGTGGTGGTGGTGGTGGTGGTGGTGGTGTGTGTGTGTGTGTGTGTGTGTGTG
>CM065718.1:6899965-6922465 GCA_033310375.1 Conus canariensis | reverse complement strand
AGGGGCATATAAAGTAAATATCTGATCCACTGTCGAATATTTTTTCCGGAATCCTGCTTGACATTCTGAAATTACATTGTTGCTTTCTAACCAGGTATACAGTCGTGCATTTAGTATAGTAGTATAGCATTTAGATATAATACTCAGAAGAGAGATTCCTCTGTAATTATCGACATTTTCAGGGTCACCTTTTTATAGGCTGGGATTATAAGAGCTTTAGACCATTCCCTGGGATAACTACCTTTGTCAAAAATTGTATTGAATAGTTTTGTAAGAAATATCTGAACACTCTTACCACCTAGCTTCAGCATTTCAGCAGAAATTTCATCAATTCCACTAGCTTTGCCTGTTTTTAGTTTATCTATAGCTTTTCTAACTTCTTCTTCCGAAAACGCAATATTTAAATCATGTTCTGATTCATCTAACACATCCGTTTCAATATGGTGGTCCCTTTCGCCTTCTTCATTGCTGTTTTGAAAAACGGTCTTGAAATGATTAAACCATTCATCAATACTAATGTCATTAATAATTCTTTGTCTTTTTGCGCATCCCATGTTTCTAAGATGCCTCCAAAATTCCGACGAATTATGAATCTCCTTGGTTAATATTTCTAATTTGTTTTTTCTAAAAACTTGTTTTTTCATCCTTAATAAGTGTTTATACTTCTTCCTTGCATCGACATATATAACTCTGGCTTCTTCAACCTTAGTTTTCATTTCTTCTTTCTGAATTGAGGATTCTTTGTGTAATGCTCTGAAATAGTTTAATTTTCTCCTAGTTTCTTTTTTGACTTTGCGACATTCATCGTCGAACCATTCTGACCTTTTCTTCCTGTATGTACTGCTGCATTTCAACATGCATTTGCTAGATTCTTTTAAGCATTGTACAAACGTTTCCAAGGAGCTATCTACATCGTTGTCTAAATTATTTGCTGCTTTACATAATTTGTTTTGTATATCTCCACTCTCCCATGATTTGACAAATTCATCTTCATAATCCTTATTCCAAGCAAATCTTTCCCTCTCTGTTGTTTGAGCTGGTTGCGTATCAGGAAAGCAATCATTATCTTTTTTACTTATTTCTATTTTCAGACTAACTGGCAGATGATCCGATTCAATTATATTCTCAACATCAAAAGATATGAAATGACTAGATGAAAATAAATCAATGGATGCAAGAAAATAGTCAACTGTACTTTCCCCAGAAGCTCCTATATATGTACAGTTATCATCAAAATTTGATTCACTCAGTCCATTCAGTATAATACAATCAAACATGTCACATAATTCAATGAGTTGGTCACCAAAATTATTTACATAACTGTCTTGTGATTTTCTTGGAAAGTTATTGTGAGCTGGGAATGTTGGATCGAAATCGTTTCTGTCATCAGAAAAAGAGTAATTTTTGTCTGCAGTTCTTGCATTTAGGTCCCCATTCAGCAACATGTAGAAGTCATCATAAGTGTCATGCAAGTCTGTTAAGCACTGTTCTAATAGTTCAACACCATAAGTACCCTGCTGGGTCTTCCAGAATGTTGAGTCATGTGGGGGGATATAAGAACAAATATACATTACATCTTTGTCCGTGCGAAATAAGTCACTGCGAATCTTCAAAACTACGTTTTCCTGGTCTGTCTGGATTCTTTCTATGAAATCAGCGTAACGTTTTCTAATCATAACTATGACACCACCGGAGTACCTCCCTTGTTGAGAGAGTTTCTTTGCTTTTGACGTAAATATCATAAAATCTTTAAAAAGTAATGATTCGAAGTTAAATCCAATGAACGTTTCAGTAAGGCAGATAAAGTCGAACGAAATGATGAAATTAATGAAACCAATGTTATCTAACTTTTGAAGAAGCCCGTTAACATTATAATTTAGAAAGAAACATTGCTTTTATCCCCACTTAAATTTTGTTCACAAAATTGGTTTGGAGTGCCAGTCGTAGGATTAATTCCTGGACCTTTAAGTTTTTTACCCTCATTTGTCAAGGACCTATTTTCATGTATCGTGGCCCGGCCCGTTTCCTATTTATTATCTCCCGAAACTCTTTTCTCTCTGGACATGGACCTGGGGGGCTGGGGTTTGGCTGTCTCTTTTGGTTGGTTTCCGGACTCAGCCTTTTTGAAAGAATCCACGATGTTGCTTTGAGTGTGTTGCCGTTCAGTACTTTTGTTTTTGTTCTGATGACCAGTTTGGGGGTTGGATGCAGCTCGCCGTGGTCGTGGAGTACGAGCTAAGGGCCGAGATTCTTGTTCTGTTCTCGATCCCTTAACTCTCCTGTCTTGTGTCCGTCCCCTGTCTTGCTTGTCATCTTTGTCTGTTGGTTTGTCATCTGTCTTATTTTGGCTAGGGCCGTCTTCTGAAGATGACTTGTTTGTCTCGTTCTGTTTGACCAGGATTGTGTTTGTTTCAGTTTGTTCTGTATCTTGTGAAAGACAATAGGAATGGACATCTTCACTTGGATCAATGGATTTGCTGTCCTGATCAGAAATGTTTAGTTCTGCTGAGTTGTTATGTTCTGGCGTAAAACTATGGTCTGTCATCATGTCAACGGCTCTTGTATTTTCCCTGTATCTGTCTTCGTCCTCAACGTCTGTTCCAATTTTGTCTTTGTTCTGTGGAATAAAGTCTTCATCGTCAGTGTTAGCTACATCTGAACAACCGTTCATAGATGTTCTGTGTTGATTATCACTGTGGTCGTCTCCAGCGACATCATTTTCCACAGAAGGGGTCGTGGTCGCTACCTCTGACCTCTGAAGACTGTCCGAACTCTGAGGTTTTTGTCTGTTTCCTCCTGAAGCATCAGAGTTGGTTCTGCTGGCAGAGTCTTTCACCATAACAACCCTCCGGTGCTCAGAAACATTTCTTCTGGCCACGTCGCTGTAGGAACGTGTACCGGGAACAATAGGCACACGATCACTTCTGTTCTGACCTCTTGATTTGTCATCTGATCCCCAGACGATGGTTGAGCTTGCTCTCACCTGTCCATGTTGACTGCGGCTTCTCGCATACTGGTAACGGCGTGAGGGACTACGATTGGTGCCTGACTGCTTTTCGAAAAATGAGAAATTGTCCTGGGTCCGAGCAGCATTGTTCCTGTCTGAGAGTTCCTGGTAGTGGCGTTTATTTCTTTGAGGTTGTTTGCCACCGGGTTGACGGACACCTCTGTGACTGTTGTACTCATTGTCCTCACGGGTTCGTAGTCGAGGCCAAGTGTCTCCACGTTCCCGCGGGACTGAGAAGGATTGTCCCTCAGTGTCATCCTGGGAAGATATCGGTTGGAGTCTGTCTCTGACGTGGAGCTTCCGCTGTGAATATAGGCAATCTTGCCAAGTCCTCTGTGAAACTCCACCATCTCTCTTTGCCTTGAGGTAAGGTCAGAAGCCACCTGATGCCGCTAGTCCTCAGGTTGTCTCTGAGGTCCTTGTCTCCCAGGACAGCCATCTTGTCTGCCCACCGACAGAACTGGACCAAGATGGGTCGAGGGTCACTTCTGTGAAGCCATGGTTTGCCGATGCGGTACGCCCTGGCGATGTCGTCATGTTGCCAGTTGTCGCCGTTAGTGTGGTTGTTCAGCACATCAATGATGATTTGGGTAGTAGTTCGCTCATCCTCCCACTCTTCTTCATGCACATTGAGGAATCTGAGGTTGCAGGCTTTTGAATCCTGTTCTGCTGCCTCTAACTTCCTCTCCAAGAGATCCAGTCTATCCATCATGAGATTCTTGTCTTCTTTCAGTTCCTTAATATCACCAACATTGATGGCAACACTGTCTTTCAGTTCACTGATTTCTGCAAAAAAGCGCCCGATGTTGTTTTCTAGATCAGAAAATTTCCCGTCGATGTTTTCTTTAATTCCAGCTATATGTACTTGCAAATTCTGCTGCATTTGCGCGAAGCGCCAATCCATAAAGTGCATGATGTTTGTTTGATGTACAGCAGACATGTTTTGTGACATCTTTTCAGGTGCCTGTAGTTTGCTGAGCGTTTTCTCCTAACCAGGTCCGTGATGTTTAGAGCGCCGCTTGAAGTTTCAAGTCTAATGTTTTCATGCGTTCATGTCTTTTTGACCACACACCTTTTCACACACAGCGTTCTATGAAGGAGCAGATTTCACGTGCAATCGGAGTGGAGAGCATGGATGAAGGGATGGCAAGTGTGAACTGCGCTTACACAAAACGAAAGCCAGAATCCCTCATTAATTCTACTAATTTTGAAAAACTAATTTTCGCTCCATCCACTAACCTTTTCACCAATCCACCATCACCTTCAGATGCACACACTCTTCATGGATTTATGTACCAAAAATAACGACGATCAAACTAATAAACACAACAGATTTTTGTTAGAAAGGAGAGCGCTGAATAAACACGACTGCCACTTGTAAACCGCTTCCGTACCCTCCGAGAGAGAGAGAGAGAGAGAGAGAGAGAGAGAGAGAGAGAGAGAGAGAGAGAGAGAGAGAGAGAGAGAGATTCAACTTGCCTGATCTACTTCAATCTGTGGATTTGTCTGTTCTCTGTTCATCGGTCAATCCTTTTGCTCATTTATGTATTCATCCTTTCTTTCTAAAAGTCGTTACCTCCGTTTAAATAGGTTTGTGCTTTCGTAGCTCTATACACCTATCTGTCAGTGAAGTTCCACAAAACCCACTGCACCGGTTTTAACAGAACTTTGTTGAAAGACAGACAGTGGTCCAAGAACGAACCAATGAATTTTAGAAAGAGAGGGGGTTAGTTACCACCAAGGACACAGACAAACAAAGTACAGGACAAAACACGATGCATTTCGACCCAAGAGATCCAGATGCATTGTGTTTTGTCCTACAAACAAAGTACAGGACAAAACAATGGATTTCGACTCAAGAGGTCCAAATGCATTGTGTTTGGTCCTACAAACAAAGTACAGGACAAAACACAATGCATTTCGACCCAAGAGAGAGAGAGAGAGAGAGAGAGAGAGAGAGAGAGAGAGAGAGAGAGAGAGAGAGTGTGTGTGTTTTGTCCTGTACTTTGTTTCTCTGTGTCCTTGGCAGTAACTAACCCCCTCACTTTCTAAATTTTGCTTCATTTTCCGCCCTCAGTCACTCCGTTTTGAAACAAACCAATGAAATTTTGGTGTGTCTGTGGATCAAAGGGCGAAGGCATGAATTGCTGGATAAAGTATTTCTCGACATTTTCCCACATGTCTTGAAGAATTAACACATGGCTCTCAACCAAAGAACGAAAAACGAGGCGTAAAAGATGGATTGATATTCACAAACTTATGGGCTTAAGTGCAGATCTGGATTGAAAACAGGATTCAGGAACTCCATCCAGGTTCGGCAGTTATAGGTCGTTCTACAGGGATGGTAAGCTATAGGATGGAACCCGGTCTCAATGAAGTTAAAAGGAGTGATCGGCCTTGGCGGATGTTGGCGCTCTTTAAAGTACTATTCAGTTTCAAAGGGAGGTGACTGCAGAGAGAAAATGATACAAAAGATAAATTACTGTTCCGCCGAACGAAAGAGAGAAACAAATCACAAGACAAAACACGACGTGTTTCGACATCTTTGGTCGTCTTCAGGCCAAATCAAACGACAATGTTTGTCTTGCCTGAAGAAGACTAAAGAGGTCGAAACGCGTCGTGTTTCGTCTTGAAATTTGTTTGTCCCTTTCGTTCGGCGGAACAGTAATTTCTTCTTTCGAGTCCCATTCAGGTTTATTGTTTCTTTCTTTCTTTCTGTAACTTTTCTTCGGCTGTGATTGTCCATTTTGTGTTTTAATTTCCGATGGGGTGGTGTTTGATGTGTCAGACTGTTAATCTATTTCTGGGTATAAAAAAAACGGTAGCTTAATCTTGCGTCAAGATATTGCTCTGACTTAAGGAGTGCCAAGGGCTATTTTTTCCGGGATCAATGGCCCATGTATTGGGTTTAATAGACCGTTTTCTGTTCCGGGGAAAGACGAGGATGAATTGAACCTGTATGCGTCCGTATGTTTGTGTATGCGCACTTGCGAGCTTACATACATGTGTGCATGCGCGCGTGCGACCTTGTATGCGTGCATGCGTGCATTTGTGAGTGTGTGTGCGTGCGTGTGTGCTGGCGCACGTATGTGTGTGTGTGTGTGTGTGTGTGTGTGTGTGTGTGTGTGTGTGTGTGTGCTTGTACGTGTGAGCTAGCATGCGTGCGTACGTGTGTATGTGTGTGTGTGTGTGCGTGCGTATGTGTGTGTGTGTGTGTGTGTGTGTGTGTGTGTGTGTGTGTGTGTGTCTGTGTCTGTGTGTCACACACACACACAATAACAGAGGTCGTGAATGTGTCTATCTGCTGACGTTTTGCTTGTCTGCGTGTCTTCAAAGTGTCTCGAGAGCAGCTGGATGCATCTTCCTGAAATTAATCTCATTAGTTCATACCTCTGTCATCCTAAAGTAAATCGGTGTCAAGATCCTTAGATGCAGCACCGACGAAAAATCCGAAGGAAAATCCGCTTTTAAATGAATAAGTATGAGAATTCACACACACACACACACACACACACACACACACACACACACACACAAACAAACAGCGCGCCGCTGCCGCGCGCGCACGGCACGCGCACCACATACACACACACACACACACACACACACACACACACACCATCACACACACACAACACACACAACATGCACACACTCACAACACAGACAATACAGCACACGACAGACGACAGACAACAGACAGACACAGACAGACAGACAGACACGACAGACAGACAACAACACACACACACACACACACACACACACACACACACACCACCACACCACCACCACCACCACCACCAACAGCAACATAAAGAAACCGTTCGAGAAAGGGGACGCAATATTATTTTAATCATGCAAGCAGTGGAATTAACGCACAGGGTTTGGCCCCCCCCCCCCCCCGCCTCGCTTCCCCTCCCCCACTGCCTTCTCTGCACCCCTCCCCCGCCGTTCGCTGATTACATTTTGGTTCTGACCACTGTGACTTAGGGGAGATAATGACAGAGAATAATATCACGGCGTGTGTGCGCCTCCTTGCACGACTGACTGAGCGTCACAACCATTCAGACGCATAGCCTGTGGCCCAAATTACCTCCCATTACCCGCGCGGCGTGTGGGAAACGAGACCACTGCGGCATGAATCCCCCCAGTGTTGGTTTGGCTTCAAAGCTCTTCACGGCGTTCACACTTTGTCCAGCTTGACAGATCATTATCAAAGCAGTTGGCTGACGAGAGAGTTGCAAACTATCGTCGTGGATGATAATCACAATATTCAATATTCAGCGTGTAGTTTTTGGGCCGTCGTTTTTGTACTCCCAGTTCATATAGAACAGGGATTACTTTACAATGGGAACGAAGAAATGCTGTCTGTATGTCTGTCTGTCTGTGGTCAAATTGTGTTCCACTCTGTCCAGACAAAACTTCTGCGCCGATCTTTCTGAAAATTTGTAGGTATGTTCATTATGGGTCATGAATGATGCCCAATGTTTTATTTTACCAGAATAGCCATTACTAATGGCTATAACGGCCCACAATGGTTTTTCTTCTTTATGGAATATCTCTTTATGAGGCATGCTTGATTGTGACTTCAAATACATTATGACGCATGTTTGATTGTGACGGTTTTCAGGAAGATAAACTAGGAGTACGTTTATATGCTTTGTATCTTGTATTTCTTTCTTTCTTTGTCTTTTTTTCTGCTCATTGTCTGAGGGTAGTTTACATAGGTGGAAATGCTCACTGTCTGAGAGTAGTTTACATAGGTGGAAATGCTCACTGTCTGAGGGTAGTTTAACAGGTGGAAATGCTCACTGTTTGAGGGTAGTTTACATAGGTGAAAATGCTCATTGTTGAGGGTAGTTTACATAGGTGAAAATGTTCACCAGGTGGAGGCTTAGAGAAACAGTACATTTTTCTCTGAACTAGCAACAACACTCTGGAATCACGTATCTGAACATTGAACAAACGTGGAGAGATGAAATACTGCAAAGAGAACTGGCCGCGAAGAGGGCGTCTCTGTTAATGGTGTTCTGGAAAATTACTGAGCTGTAAATACAACAACAGCAGCAACAAAACCGTGTTTGAGAAGGGGACGCAATAATCATTCATGCAAGCAGTGGAATTAACATGCAGGGTTTCAGCCCCCACCCCCACCCCAACCACCACCACCCTCTCTACATCCCTACCCCACCGTTTGCTGATTACATTTTGGTTCTGACCACTGTGACTTAGGGAAGATAATGATAGGGAATAATATCACGGCGTGTGTGCACTTCCTTGCACGACTGACTGAGCGTCACAACCATTCAGACGCATAGCCTGCAGCCCAAATTACCTCCCATTACCCGCGCGGCGTGTGGGAAACGAGACCACTGCGGCATGAATCCCCCAGTGTTGGCTTGACTTCAAAGCTCTTCACTCCGTTCACACTTTGTCCAAGCTTGACAGATCATTATTAAAGCAGTTGGTTACAAGAGAATTGCAAACTATCGTTGTGGATGACAGAGTTAGACGAAATATTCAGCTTGTAGTTTTTGTGCTGCCGTTTTATTTTTCTATTTCTTTCTTTCTTTCTTTTTTTTCCTTTTGTTTGTTGGTTTTCTCAGGGCAGTTTATGTAGGTGAAAATGTTCGCCACGTGAATGGTCAGAGACATGTTTTGTTTTTCTTTAAACTAACAACACTCTGGAATCACGCGACTTAACATGGAAGAAACGTGGAGAGATGAAATGCTGTAAAAAAGCATTGGCCAAGAAGAGCGCATCTCTGTTAAAGATGTTCTGAAACAAAAATACAAAGCTGTAAATAATTACAAAATAGTACTTTCTGACCTGTAGCTTTTGAAGATAACATTTTTTTAATGTTGTAAATAGAAGATGAACATAATTCTGTTCGGAAAGAAAGTAAATCAGAGAATCACAGACTGCGTTTGTGCATTTGTGTGCATGTGTGTGTGGGAGGGAGTTACGAAAATATCTGAGTAAAATCTGTTTTAATGTTAACAAGTAATATGAAAGTCAATGTCTAGGCTACCTTACGATATATAACTGTCTCGTGTAATAGTTTGTATGTTTCTGTAAGCCACAAATGTAGTTTCTTTCGCTTCTGGAGAAAGTGATTTGTGCATTTCAGAAACCAGTCGAAGGACTCGTCAGTTCAAAATTAGTTCAGATAGCAAAAAATGCAGACTTTCTTTCCAAAGAATATTTCTTCTTTTTTGTTTAAATACCAGAATTTCACTTTTGAAGATGGACAGTTTTCCTTTTCCAGCTGACACCAAATGATCACATGTTGCACTATAAGACACACACACACACACACACACACACACACACACACACACACAACACACACATGCATGCATTCACTCACACACACACGCGCACACACACATACACACACACACACCGCGCGCACACACATACCATGCATGCATTCACCACACACACACACACACACACACACACACACACACACACACACACACACACACTGTCTCTCTCTCTCACTCTCTCTTCACACACACTCAAAGACAGACAGACAGACAGACAGACAGACAGACAGACAGACAGACAGACAGACACACACACACACACACACACTCACATGCACTCTCACACACACACATGCATGCATTCACTCACACACACACACACACACACACACACACACACACACACACACACACACACGCTTCTAATAGCCAGGGAAAATCATCCGGTTGACACACAGGGATAACCATACTGACAAACTCCATGCCAGATCAGGCGCGTGCCGTCACGTCACGAACATTTGTTCTCTTAAAAAAGCAACAAGAAATAACAAACAAACAGGAGAAAAACAAACGAACTGTAAATAAAAACCTATTTGGTGTCTCTGTCTGTCTGTCTGTTTGTCTGTCTCTGTCTGTCTGTCTGTCTATCTTTCTGTCTGTCTGTCTGTCTCTTTCCCTCTCTCCATCCCCTACCCTTCTCTGTCTCTGTCTCTCTATCTCTATCCCTGTCTTTCTATGTCTCTTTCTCTATCTCTCTGTCTCTGTCTGTCTCCCCCTCCCTCCATGGCCCCCCTCTCTGTCTGTGTCCATCTCTATTCCTATCTCTGTCTGTCTGTCTGTCTCTGTCTGTCCGTCTGTCTGTCTGTCTGTCTCATTGCTTTTCTTCGTTGTCCAAAATTACCTGATCCCTTTTCTGTGCGTCCGTTTCCCTCCTCAAGAGTTTTCTCCCCTCTCATCTTTCTTTCTGTTGATTTTTTGATACGTATGCCCCCCCCCCCCCCCCCCCCCACCTCAATCTTACCCCTTCCACACTGTTCTGTTTCCTTTCTGTTTTTAAATAAATTCTCTTTTCAGATTTGGCTTTTTTTCCCCTTTGTATCCCTATAATTCACGCTCCACACACACACACACGCACGCATGCACGCACGCACGCACGCAGGCACAAACAAACAAACAAGCAAACAAACAAACAAACAAGCACACACACACACACACACACACACACACACACACACACACACACACACACACACACACACACTCTTACTTATCTGTCTGTTTCCGTATTTATAGACAATTTTCTTTAATTAAACTTGTTCGGAGTTCTTTTTCGCCATGTTTTGCAAATGCTTACTGACGTCTTTATTGCTCCAGCGTGCCTTGTCTCTGGCAGGAGGTCTGGAACACACAAGCGGATAATACACCTGTTTTTTCAGATACGCCTGACACCGAAAGAATTCCCACCATCTGCGTCCAGCGGCCGTAAAGAAGAAGCAGTGTTGTATCGAGTCCACACATACACACACAGACCACTCTTTGCTGGCTTACTCGTAGCCTTTAAAAGGTGCGGCGGCTACACAGTGCATTCCATGTGATGAGTCCCTTACTATGAAACATGCTTTCATAAAGTGTTGGGACTTTCATGAGATTCGTCAGAAACACTGAGCCGCACACTCTATGTAGACCTTGTCCAGGTATGTTTTTCTACTAAAAGTGATATTTGATTATTTTTTTCAGTCATGTTTTTAATGTATGTGTGTGTGTATGTATGTATGTATGTATGTATGTATGTATGTATGTGTGCATGTATATATGAATGTATGTATGTATGTATGCATAAGGTGTTGTGTGTGTGTGTGTGTGTGTGTGTGTGTGTGTGTGTGGTGTGTGCGTATGATTTTTTTTCCCGATCTCCATTCTTCTGTTTAGACGATTAAACACTGCATTGCTGTTGTGAAAACATAGATGAATCAAAACAAATCGAAGTGAAATTGAATAGTAAAAACAGCAGACAGTAAATATCGAACATTTTCGGTTTATTCTGAAACACATTTTTTCATGCATAAAATGCAAAACCCAACAAATGATACAATGAAGACGCCACACTCTTATCACTCATACGCTTTTTTTTTTTAAACAAATGTCAGTGAAATGATACCAAAACTGAAGCAATCATCATTTCTTTAAACAGGCTGTCTTTTCACACAACACTATATCTTCTGTCCTAAAAATTGACCATTCAGCTGCAAAATGTCTTATATGAAAAATCAAATCATGGGACATGCTATTTGGTTCAAACGTCTCATTGAAGAAACATCAGGGATATAAACAATTTGTGCTGAAGGTGGATTTTTTTCACAAAGTGCCCACAATCAGTTCCACGCAACATCTTCTGACTCCTCAAGCAACACAAACTCTGTTGCGTTCTGTCCAGGTTTATGTTGCTTATAGCCCAGCTTGAACTTGAACAAGACACTTATAGATGTTTGTCCTTCATATTTATTACAAAACCTGCATTCTTATGCAATAACATACACCCAGTGTGCAGATTTCTGAAAGAATCTTGTAATCTGTCTGACTGTGTCTTTTGTATATTTTTGTATATTTCGACTGTATCATAATTTCGTGTAGAACTATGAGAGAGAGAGAGAGAGAGAGAGAGAGAGAGAGAGGAGAGAGAGAGAGAGAGAGAGAGAGAGAGAGAGAGAGAGAACCGATATATATATATATATATATATATATATATATTAAATCATAAACACACAATCTTCAATCTAAGACATAAGAGCAAGCTTTGTTTATAAATGGTGCGGTATTTATCCTTGGAATTTAGTTTATAGTATATATATATATATATATATATATATATATATATATATATATATATATAATCTTTGAATTTATCATTTTGTGTCTTTGTCTTTATTTGCATGTTTGTACTGTATTATGTACTTGCGTAGAACTGTGTGTGTGTGTGTGTGTGGGGTGTGTGTGTGTGTGTGTGTGTGTGTGTGTGTGTGTGTGTGTGTGAGAGAGAGAGAGAGAGAGAGAGAGAGAGAGAGAGAGAGAGAGAGAGAGAGCATTATACTTTTTCCTGGTCCTGTGTGTTTTTTTTAATCCCATAAGAAAACAAAGCCCCACTCCCACGACATATATTTACCCGGAGATCAAAACTACCCATATGACGAAAAGGATCAGCCATAGACTGCAATAATGCACGTCCACAACTGCGATACATTCAGGAGCGATGCTGCCCGAATTCTGACCTCCTCTCAGTCTGTGAGTATGGAAGTGTTCGGCTTCACGTGTGGAATTTATCACTTCCAAGCTGACAGACTGAGAAGTGGTCAGAACTCGGGCAGCATCGGTCCTGAATGCCTGGCAGACGTGGACGTGGATTACACTGACTCTTCGTTCCGTCAGAGCTTGGTTGGCCTTGCGCCAGCACAGAGACAGTTGAGTGCATCTACCCCTGTAACCGTCACGGTTTTTTTTTTGGTTCCCCAATGCGCGTGCGTGCGTGCATCAGTGCGTGCGTGCGTGCGTGCGCGCGCGCGCGTGTGTGTGCAGTGCAAGGCACACACACACTGCGTGTGCGGAATTCAAATCCTAGCTGACTGGTTTGGTGCTCACAGCGTGAAGTAGGTAAGCGTTGAACAAAGTTTGGTCAGAGAGTGTTTGGGCTTCATCGAATCAAGACTTGTTTTCTGTGCACATAGAGAGACCTATCTGCAAGGCTGCAGTGTCATCCCCCCCCACCCCCCTGACCAAAACTCGCTCTAGGTCTGACCTAAGTGGCGACCGAGTGTGACGTAACAACTCACTACAAAGTTGCGTCAGCCCCATTACAACGCTGTCTAGAGGACAGAAATCAAACTTACACACACCAGCGCCAACTCCAGTTATGTTCGGATTCACTGTGGTTCCTTGTTTCACGTGTAAAAGCTAAACCCTTCGATGAATAGTTTTCCTTGTCATGTTTGGCACTGTCTGTCTGGAACAGTTTTACCTCACGATTCTCCGCACTCTTGGGACTGTCTGGAAAAGCCATGTTCTTGACACTGCCTGTTGATACTATGCACTCTTTGATGACATTCAGTTCTGGAGAGTACGAATTGAGATGTATTGTATTTGTATGTGTGTGTGTGTGTGTGTGTGTGTGTGTGTGTGTGTGTGTGTGTGTGTGTGTGTGTGTTCTAAACTCACAGTTTATTTTCTGTAATCTGTCGATCGTTCATCCCATTCATCTCATTGCTTGATTCTGTCTGGTTCCACTCTGGTACACTGCTGAAGCCAACAAGCTGCTGTGACCGAGATACAAGAAGGTATACATGCAATAGTCTGTAGATCTGTATGGAGCGCATGTAGAAGCTGGAATATGACAAAGTTTTGATATTTCTGAAATTGAATCGAGAACGGCTGAAACACAAAACAACGCAAAAGAAAGCCATGGGAACGCCCTTTCAGAATATGGTCAAAGGAAAACATATGAAACTTACTGTGGCAGATTTGAGGTTGAGGAAAGGATTTTTTTTAATGAGAAGTCCCGCGGACGTCTGAGTGGGGCAGTGGAATAAACACACCTCAAAACAGCTCTGTAGACACTCAGTTTCGTTCAAGTGACAACACATGAATAGAATTGAGTCGTTAGATGAGAGAGAGAGAGAGAGAGAGAGAGAGAGAGAGAGAGAGAGAGGGAGGGGGGAAGAGAGAGAGTTTTTATACTTTTTCGTTGTGTGCGTGTGTGTGTGTGTGGGGTGTGGGGGGGAGAAGAGAGAGAGATATGTGTGTGCGAGTGGAGGAGAGAGAGAGGAGAGAGAGAGAGAGAGAGACGAGAGAGAGAGAGAGAAGAGAGAGAAGAAGCAGACAGAAACAAAGCATTATACAATTTCCTGTTCCTGTTTTTTCCCATAAAAAAAAAACAACAACAAAGCCCCACTCCCACGATATATTCACCTAAAGAACAAAACCACAAGATGACAAAAAGGATGAACCATAGTCTGCTATAATCCAGGTCCACAACTGCAATACATTCTGGAGTGGTGCTGCCCGAATACTGACCCCTTCTCAGTCTGTCGACTTGGAAATGATAAATTCCCACGTGAAACCCAACGTCCGGCTCTTTGGGTCTTTTTTCCCCAGAGGGTACACGTGGAAACCGTACTGTCTTAACCCGTCACCGGCCGTTGATCTCTTTCCCTACTGGTTGCTTTTGTTTCGTGAGATGTTATGAGCTGTGCTTCGTGTCTGAAAGTCTGATGGCATGTAGAATACGGACGCAGAGGCTTGTGAGCAGATTATCCACGCACGCATGCGTACCTGCTTTATTATGCAACAATGTGCACCTGGTGTGCAGAGATTCCTAAGAGAATCTTTTGATTTAACATTCTATATCTTTTGTATAATTTTGCATACTTGTACTGTATTATAGTTTCGTGTAGAACTATGAGAGAGAGAGAGAGAGAGAGAGAGAGAGAGAGAGAGAGAGAGAGAGAGAGAGAGAGAGGAAGAGAGTCCTGATATAATCTTTTAATTTATCTTTTTGTGTCTTTTGTATGCTTTTGCATGTTTGTACTGTGCCACGTGTTCGTGTATAACAATGAGAGAGAGAGAGAGAGAGAGAGAGAGAGAGAGAGAGAGAGAGAACGCTTGACGCGCGCTTTCACGCCGCGACATTTATTGTGGGGCCCTCGGCCCGTCCACAGGAGTACGCAACATACATTACAACATGACAACAACAAAAACATTGATTGAAACGTTGATTGTAAAATATTTTGTTTTCTGTTTAGAATTTCTATTTTTCCTATATCGTCAGTATTACTATTACATATGGGTTTCTCTCGTTTTTAAGGCATAGAAGATGTACATTGCAATATCTCTTATGATTTCAGTATTATCGTTTTGTAGCAGACTTTCCAGTGTGATTGCGTTTCTATTACTAAAATGTTTGAAAATGTATTTTGTTCGCAATTGCCTGTAATTGGGACACCACATTAAGAAGTGCATTTCTGTTTCTACTGTTGGGCAGAAGGGGCATGTTGTCATAGCTTGATTATCTATATATTTTTTATTGCCATGCAGTTCGTTTATTCCTAATCGTAATCTTGTCAATGCTTTTCTAAACTTCGCGATTGTGATTGCGCGAAAGTATTCTTCAGTTTGGTGTATAGTTTTAAACGTATGATATGTTGCAAATCGTTCACTATTCGCTATTTTGTTGTGCCAGTTCTCTTTGTAACAATCTATGATTCTTTGTTTTAGTGTTATGATAAATCTTTGCTCGTTTTCTACGCCTTCATTCAACCAGACTTCAGAGAAGCCATACATATCCAAACAGCGTTTAATTTCCAGCGCCCAGTTCTGTGGTTTGTCAATTTCTGTTTTTTCTCTTTCATATGCTTGTCTAGGTATCCTGTCTGGAGTCATCTTCATTATTTTGAACCAATATCTGATTGCTTTCATTGAACTATCTATACTCATCGGATATCTTCCTAGTTCTCCGTATACTAAGTTGTTTGGCGTTTTTCTCCCTACCCCCATGTATCTTTTACATGCGAATAAATGTATATTTTCCACCGCTGAATAACGAGTCAAACCCCATACTTCTGCTGCGTACAGTAGCAGTGACTTGACCTGTGTATCAAATAGCTTAAAAAATATATTTATATCTAAGTGTCCTAAACTATACATTGTTTTCATTATTTCACCTATTTTCCCTTTCGCCCTTCCTGCATATTCTGAAAGTGAAATATCTGCTGAGAGTTTAGTCGTTAGAGTAAAACCTAAATATTTGTAGCTGTTTACTACCTCAATTTCTTCCCTTTGTAATTCCATTTTTCTAGTCTGCCAAGGTATCCTCCTTTCTGAAGACCATGATTTTTGTTTTTTGGAGATTAACCTTTAGTCCAATGCGGTCCGAGGCTTCCTGTAGGTTCTTAATTTGGTTTTGCAGACCTGCTGGTGTTCTTGATATTAAAGCTATGTCATCAGCGAATAGAAGTGAAAATATTTCTGCCTTTCCGGGTAAGAATTGATATCCGTGTCTTCCTTTAGCTGTGACATTGTCTGCAACTTCTGTAATTAGTAATGAAAAGATTAGGGGGGACAGTAAGCACCCTTGTTTCACTCCTGTGTGACATTCAAAGAATTCTGTTAGTTCAGTTCCATGTCTTACACATACTTGTACTGTTTTATAGATAGCTTTTAGCATGTTAAGCATCTTCGTAGATTTTTGTGTTTCTGTAGGATTTCCAGAGTTTTTCTCTATTTACTGTGTCAAACGCTTTCTGATAATCAATGAAGGCTACATACAATTTACTTCTTCTTCTGCCGTATAGGCAGTTACTTATCATGGATGTTAGTGTGAAGATATGATCTACTGTTGAGAAATCTTTCCTGAAGCCTGCCTGTTCTTTGCTAATTTTATTTTCTGCTTCTGCCCAATCATATAGTCTTCTGTTTAATATTGCTGTGTAGATCTTGCTTATGATGCATAATAAGGATATTCCTCTATAGTTTCCTGGATTCTGTCTATCTCCTTTCTTGTGTAGTGGTATAATCACCGCCCTTGACCATTCTATGGGGAAGTAGCTATCTTGGTATAACTTGTTGAATAATTTCGTTAAGAATGGCACTATATTTTGTCCTATGGTTTTAAGAAATTCAGGAGGGATTTCATCAATACCTGGTGATTTGCCTTTTTTTAATTTTCCTGTAGCTGATCTTACTTCATTTTCGGTTATCTCTTCGTCTAATTCTTGTACTTGAATTTCGTTTAACACCTTCTTCTTCTCTTGTGGTCCTTC
This sequence comes from Conus canariensis, assembly GCA_033310375.1. Lineage (NCBI taxonomy): Eukaryota > Metazoa > Mollusca > Gastropoda > Neogastropoda > Conidae > Conus > Conus canariensis. The sequence goes on along the minus strand of CM065718.1, from coordinate 6,905,377 downwards.
TTCTCTATCGTTTAGTATTTCTGTGTCATGTGGATTCAAAATGCTTTCGAAATGCGTTTTCCACTGTGTAATATTAATAGATGGTAATGTGTTCTTCTTCCTTCTAACACTTTTTATGGTGCTCCAGAACATTCGGCTGTCCTTGCGATTTTGTACTAGTGTGTCGTATGTTTGTTTTTTATACTGTTTTTTCTTTTCTCTAATTGTTTCTTTGTATACTGCTCTTTTATTCCTGTAAGCCTCTCTCCTTACTTGATAAATAGTTGGGTTTTTATCCTTTTTCGTCCATGTCAGTCTATTGAGTGCTTGTTTTGCTTCTTTCTTTTGATTTGACATTTTTTATCATACCAGCTGTTTGTAGTCTTATATTTTCCTCCTATACCTATTGTTCTGTACATGTCTTTCCCTGCCTCTTTTAATAGCTTATTAAATCTGTCTATACTCGTGTCTACATCTCTCTCTATTTCTTCTGTTATTTGCGCCATTGTTTGTTTTGCCTCTTCCGATTCTATGAACTGGACATACTGTTGTTGTTTTGTGGGATCCCACTTTAGTTTCTTCACATAAGATTTCTTGCCCTCGTTCTCTTGTGCGTTAGACAGTGTACTTTGTAATTCCATCATAATAGGCATATGCTGAGCTTCAACTCTCTCTACTATCTGACACTTATTCACATTTTCTAACAGTTCAACAGAACATATATAGTAATCTATAATACTGTTACCCCTTTCGGAATAAAACGTGTATGCATCGTCGAACTTTCCCATACAAAGACCATTTAGTGGCGTTACATTAAATGTTATACAAAATTCTATTAGTTTCTTGCCAAAACCATTTGTGTGGGGATCTTTAGACCTACGTGCATACACGTCCTGTTCTCTTCCTGTAATCTCATTTTCATCATCGATACTCAAGCTCCATTCCCCAATACGAGCATTAAGATCTCCTCCAATGATGTAATGGAAGTTGTTTCCTTGTTCAGTCTGTGTAAATATATATTGTTCAATTAGTTCTAATGTGCATGAGTAATCTTTGTCAGAATAATATCGACTATCTACTGGATGTACATATGTACCTAAAAATAAAATGTCTTTTTCACAATGCAATAGACTTTTCATTAACTTCACACAGAGTACATTTTCCATGTCAGTATTTATCAGCTGGACATATTCAGATAACTCTTTTTTTATCAACAGGATTGTTCCCCCGAGGGTCTTCCCATTCTAGTAAATTTGACCGCTGGACAATGTAATTGCAAAAACTCCTGGAATTTTAATTCGAAATAAAAAATTTAGAAGTAAATGTTTCTGCTAAACAGCACAGATCAAAAGATGTGATAAATTCTAAAAAGTCTGGTTCCGTTAACTTATCTAATAATCCCCCCACATTCCAGCATACAAAGGATAGGTTTCTTTTTCCACTCTCATCTTCCTTTCTTCTTTCATTCCCACTCGCTCTCTCTCTCGTTCCCACATTCATGTCGTATTCTGGTGTCTTTTCATTGTTCTCTTGAGTTCGTGTGGTCTGTGGTGCCTGTGTACGGCCGTGGCCTGCCCTTCATTTCTTACCTTTTCCTTCTTCGTAGTTGAATTCGTGCGTGTGCTACTTGTTGTTTTGCTGGGTGCCTTCCTGCTACTGGTGTGTGAACGTAAAGTTTTGTTTGTTTTGCATTGTCCTCCCTTCTCTCCCTCCTCCCCACCAGCTCTGCCCCCCTCCTCGCTGTCCGTCAACGCTGTACTACTGCATCGAATTCGCACTGTTTCGTCCAGAGTTGTTTGCCGCGAGCCCCCACCCCTGTCCAACCTCTCCCTTTCCCCCTCTGCTAGGCTGGCTCTGTCTTGTTTACCACATGTGACCACTTGTCTGTCGCGCCGCGGGTATGGTGTTGTGTCAATTGTCGCCTCGCCGACCACCGCGCGCGCTGCATCTACGCCAGACCTTGACCCCGGTGGGTCCCAGAAGGGTTCTGATTGGTCCTTGGGTTTGTTTTGGTTTTTGGATGTGTGTGCGGTGACCTGTGTGAGCACGTGGTTACTGTCTGAACTTGGGAGCGGGCTGACACGTGTTTCTGTGTTGTGTGTTACATTCATGCCTTCATTCTTACTTTCCTCAGACCACCCCCTCTCCCATTTCCCCTCTCCTTTTCTCCCCCCACTGACACCTCTCTATTACCCTCTGCTCTATCTCTCTGTTTTTGGGGATCTGCAGAGGTTCCAGTACCCTGTCCCAATCAACCCCTGATCTCCCTCCTCTCTCTCCTTCTCCTGCCTCCCTCCATGCCATCAGATTTTCACTCTCACATACACTCCCTTTTCCTGCCTCACTCTCTCTCTCACCACTTTCATCCCCACTGTCACTCCTACTGGCACTCATCATCTGTGTAATCTGCTTGGTTGCTTTCTTTCTTTCTCTCTTCCTTTCTTCATTCCACTCTTTCTCTCTTCTCAACTCATTTACCATTTCCCTCTCCCTTTGCTCTCTCCTCAGTCTCTCTCTCTCTCTCAGTCCCACATTTTCACGTTCCATCCTTCCATCATAGTCTTTGTAGCTCCATCCTTCGTGACTGTCCGACACTCTTCCTCTGAACCACGATTGTCTATTTGTCTCTTGAAGACTTGCTGTGGCGTACCCATGCCCGTTCCTGCCGTCATATCTGGAGGTCCGCTCCGCTGGTCCGTGGGTCCGCACCGCTGGTCCGTAGGTCCGCTCCGCTGAACCGTAGGTCCGCTCCGCTGGTCCGCAGGTCCGCTCCGCTGGTCCGTGGGTCCGCACCGCTGGTCCGTAGGTCCGCTCCGCTGATCTGTAGGTCCGCTCCGCTGGTCCGTAGGTCCGCTCCGCAGGTCCGTAGGTCCGCTCCACCGGTGGGATGGGCTGCTCCCTCACGTACAGCTTCCCTCCGACGAAGTAACCGGACTTGCCCGTCTCCCTCAGCTCACGTAGTTGTGCTGTCTGGCGCCTCGTCCGGTCCTGGCTCACAGCGATCCCTTCTGCTTTCATAGTTTCCCTGGCCTCCCGGTTCCTCAGCACCCGCATGGCGTCCCCCCATCGTAACATTTTGGCTATCACAGGCCTTGGGCGTTTGTTTGATGGGTTGAACCTTCCCAGTCTGTGGGCCCGTTCCACTGCGTCTGCCGCCCAGTCCTCCTCCTTCATGTACTTTTCCAGTACCCCTTTGACAATGTCTTCGCAATTCTCGGGTCCACTCCCTTCGTCTCCTTCTTTTAGCCCGTAGAACTTTAGGTTGTTCCTACGGGAAAAACCTTCAAGTTTGTCCATTTCGTCCTCCATACGTGCCAGTCTGCCTGCCATGCGTTCCTGTGTTTCGTCTAAATGTTGAACTGCCCTCGTATTTGCCTGTATGTCTTGTTTTGTGTCAGCTAGCTCTTGAACTAGACTGAAGAGTGTGTCTGACATTTGTGTCTGTTTGACATCTATCTTCTTAATTGTGTCTACTTGTGATTTGAAAGAGTCTGCCAGAGATGTGATTGTATTGAATATTTGTGTCATCTGCGTTTCCATCGTGCTAAATCTGGTGTCGATTTTGTGTTCCAGCTTGCGTGCTTCTTCCTCAATTTTCTCATTAACATTCGGTCCGGGGTTCGTTTCGATATCGTTACTTAGAATCAGCCTCCTGCGTACATACGAAATGTTCAAGATGATCAGTAGTGCCACTAACAATGTCACTTTCGGGTTGCTCCGACCGGCCCCTAGCATTTCGTTCATAACTGACCAGTTCGTGATTGCTGTCAGCGCCCAATTCATGCTTGCCGTCATCGCCGCCATTTTTGTTGACATTCTACTGACCTCGTTTCCAGTTGCGTTAACTTCTTGTATCGAAAAGGTGGCAGTTCCAGTCCCCCGCTCTTCCACACCGATCACACCGTTCCTGACAATTGCTCTCGGTCCAAAAGCCACTGTAGTCATATCCAGAGCACTGATCGTGGTTAGTGCAAACGTCCAAAACACCACCGAACACAGCAGTATCTCCTTCACCCCTGCAGCCTTTGACCCCTCTCTCATTCCCTTCACTTCCTTTCTCCTTCCTTTCCGCATTGTCCCTCCAAAAAGTCCGATTCTGGCCCTCCACTCGCACAGGTCTATCATTCTGCAGTTCTCGCAGCTACAGACACTTTCACAAACACTTCTTCTAATTAATATCACCACTGGAACGATACTTGGAGCACTGTAATCCGCCCAACAACACACTTTTGACCGGAGCTCATCCCGCCCGATGTTTACCAGTCGCCATCTTGTTGCGTACTCCCGAGAGAGAGAGAGAGAGAGAGAGAGAGAGAGAGAGAGAGTCTGTATACATAAAGGGTGTTATCCAAAGATAGTTGTAACTTCTGCCATATACTCCTTTATCATTGGGCACACACGCATGTGCATTCACACACATACGCACACACAGAGAAACGCACGGACACACACACACGCGCGCGCACATACACGCACACACGCATACACACGCGCGCGCGCGCGCGCGTACACACACACACGCACGCACGCACGCACGCACGCACGCACGCACACACACACACACATGCATGCATGAATGCAAATGGAGATACGTTTATAATACCACCGACATCGATGTGTCCCAATATCATTATTTACACATCCACTCAGTATCCCAACAATAGTGTTGTATTAAGCGTATCTGTCGTTTCATGGTGACTCCTTTTGTTCTATGTTATTTGGGTTTGGTGTAGTATGTACACATGCGCGCACAGTCACACAGCTGCACGCAACACACATGTATACACATGGGCATGTATAAATTAGATGCAGACAGGTTCATACACCACTGAACCGATGTATCCCAGCGTTATTGTATGCAGATCCACTGAATACCCTTGTGATGGTGTCGTATGAAGAGTTTCTGTCGTTTTATAGTGATAACTTTTATTCTCTGCCACTTGGGTGTGGACAAATCTTTACACACGCAGGCACGTACGCTCTCTCTCGCGCGCACATACACACACTCATGCACGCGTGTACATGCGTACATACATATGTGTACAAATATGTGAGAGAGAGAGAGAGAGAGAGAGAGAGAGAGAGAGAGAGAGAGAGAGAGAGAGAGAGAGAAGTTTGAACGTTTATAGGATTACCAGTCACAGAAACAGTGATGTTTATACTTCGTTAGTTTTCATCCGTTTGCGATAAAGGACTGTAATGACTAACATGCTTTAGTTGAGGCGGGAAGACAGTTCCAAACAGATGGTCCAAAAATGCAAAGCTGATGTCAACAAACAGATGGCGATACAACATAAGATACAGTTGTTTGAATTATAACGTTTTGGTGCCATTTGAATGAAGTCAGCAAGGTATGCATGGTGATGCCATATTGTTTGGACTTTGAACATCATTTTATCATGAGTCAGTCGGTTGTGTCGTGGTAATATGTTC
>CM065718.1:6889965-6897465 GCA_033310375.1 Conus canariensis | reverse complement strand
ACCAGGATGGGGAAAATAACATAGACGTTAAAGTAAATGTCCAACTGGGCTCTTAATCAGTCCTTGAACAACTTCAAAAATGTTTGATTCGTTGGAGATGACGTCTTCAAAGGCTGACATCGACGGTTCAGTGTTCAACAACCAAGCAGGTAAGTAGGGTTTCATTCTATCGCACAAAAAAGTAGATGGAACGGAGTGATTTGCTGGCCACAAATACAAGTCACATGTTTACAGAATTTGGTTTTAAAGGCATCAAGCCTCATTCTAAAAATCAAACTTTTTAAAATCCACTCTTGGTAGAGATTCTTGATACCTGTTTTATTGTCTGATGTCTTGTTAAATAATATCCCATTTTTGTTTCTGGTGCCTTTTCGCTTATCTGAAATAGAGTTCCAGGATACGTCTTTTAAAAGACTATAACTCTCATGTAAGGATAAAGGAATGCATATATTTGTTAAATCAGTCTCAGTGACAGCAACCTTTTTGGCTAATAGGTCTACCCTTTCATTCGCAGATAATCCACAGTGTGATGGAAACCAACAAAAATCGACATAGGAACCACGTAAATGCAAAAAATGAATGAAGTGGTAGACTTCTGATATGAGTTCTGCTCTCACACTTGAATTCGAAAATTTTAGAGCTTGTAGGACTGATTTTGAATCAACGCAAAGTAGTATTTGAAATACAGGAAATTGAAAATCAAGAAGAAAGTTTAATGCCATAATAATGGCAACAAGTTCCGCAGTAAATATGGAAATATTCTTACCAAGGTGGTAACCTTTCTCTATTTTTAAGGATGGAATTATGAATGCTGAAGCCAGACAAATGATTGTCTAGTACAGAACCATCTGTATAAATTTTAAGGTGATTTATATAGTTTCATTTATATGTGACTTAACATACGTTGGCAGCAAGGGTCCATCACTTTTTAAAAACTTGTATAGTCTTTGTCATAATTTGCTCTACTAAGTTCCCATTCCGGGATAGTGCTAAAAGACACCCGAGGAGCTACGTTTTGAGGGGCAGTGCCTGCTTTTGTAAATAAGTCAGATGTGTATGAGGCTATCGATTTTAGAGAATCGATTTTTTGTGCCCGTTTAGGAAAATTTATTTCTCATTTTAATTCAGTTTCACTGAATTTTTTTTTTTGAAAATGGTGAGTCAACAATCATGATTTTGTAGTGTATGACTTCTTAAAATATATTTTGCACATGCAAGTTTCATATTTTCTTCAAAAGGCAATATTCCGATCTCCATATAAGTTCTTAAAGTTGATGTATGAACCGGGACACAAAGAGCTATCTTGTAAGCTTTACTATCGATACTCTGCAACTTTTTGAATTAAACATTTTGGGGCTGAGAAAAATGTCTCCTGGGCATAGGATAATTTTGATCGTACAAGCGCAGTAGCTAAATGTGTTAATACTTTACTGTCTTTACCCCATGATTGTTGACTCACCATTTTCAAAAAAATTAAAGTTTTCTTAGCTTTTGTTAGAATCGGAAATGAAACGAGGCAGGGAACAGTAAACGATGAACAGTAACAAGTGGGGTATTTTTTGCTCCCATAAGAAAACCTAACACAGAATAACTTTTATTCAAGACTGGCACAGTCTTTTAAACTTGAATAAAGTCAGACAAATACATAGACGAACAATCCAATAGTGGGGGAAAAAACAAGCGCAGGCCCAGCGGACGAAAGGCCTCGGAGCAGGCAATACAAATATATCTGCCTTCAAAAGGGATTACGATGGTTCCCTTATGCAGCTAGTGTTTTCATATCTGTAACATATTTTCTTAATTTCATGTTCCCAGTTTCTCCATCTTCAAACTCCCCCCCCCCTCCTTAAGTCCAAATTTTTGCCAAGTCATTACTATGAAGACAGTTCAGTTGTTGGCCTGCGCTTGTTTTTTCCCCCACTATTAGATTGTTCGTCTATGTATTTGTCTGACTTTATTCAAGTTTAAAAGGCTGTGCCAGTCTTGAATAAAAGTTACTCTGTGTTAGGTTTTCTTATGGGAGCAAAAAATACCCCACTTGTTTACTGTTTTGTTAGAATAGTTTGTATGTGACAATTCCAGATCAATTTAGATATTAAATTTACTCCAAAAAATTTTACGACTTTTTTTTATATTCAAGGCACAATCCATCTATTTGAAATGAAGTGAGAGGATTAGGATCATAACCAGTATTGAACAGAACCATATGCGATTTTTCAGCTGAAAGGGCCAATCCATTTTCAGTCATGTACCTACTAATTTTATCTAGTTCATTTTGATATATCTTTTTAATATAGTTGATTGATCTAACTGGTGTGTGACGTTTTAAAGTAACTTTCATCCATATACAGATATCATCCGCATATTGTACTAATATTGTATATGTGTGTGTGTGTGTGTGTGTGTGTTGTGTGTGTGTGTGTGTGTGTGTGTGTGTGTGTGTGTGTGTGTGTGTGTGTGGTGTGTGTGTGTGTGTGTGTGTGTGTGTGTGTGTGGTTTTGTGTGTGTGTGTGTGTATCTGTTTGTGTGTGTATATCTTGTGTGTGTGTATGATCTCTGTTGTGTGTGTATATCTGTGTGTTGTGTGTGTGTGTGTGTGTATCTGTGTGTGTGTGTGTGTGTGTTGTGTGTGTGTGTGTGTTTGTGTGTGTGTTGTGTGTGTGTGTGTGTGTGTGGGGTGGTGTGTGTATTTTGTGTGTGTGTGTGTGTGTGTGTGTGTGTGTGTGTGTGTGTGTGTGTGTGTGATGAAAACGTAGCTAGACATACACAAATATAACTGAGTGAAATGAACTGAAAGCCAGACAGAAGTATATATAGACTGTACAAATAGGTCAGCACGTGAAAAGCAGGTGGGTTAAGAGACATTCAATATTTGAATGTAGAGTGAAAAAAGAAAAAGAGAAAAACCACCACTACAACAAAAGACGGAAAAGAAAATGCTACGATGAACAAAATAAGAGCTGTTTTAAGTTTTCGAACATTTAAGCATTTTTCCAAATGTTAATCCCCGAGGCAGAAAACTTCATGTCTCTTGTACTCAGCGTTATATGAGTCCATTCCTGACCAATTTTCCTATCTCACTAAATCAGTCAGCTGACTGGATGTACTTTTTCTCTAACTTTGTAAATGTTGATTGAACATTTTTTTTTGTAATACGATCAGTCTTGGTGTTTTTCGTGCAATGGTGATGGACAACCCGTTTAATCGACAATTTCTTTTTACAGTTTTGTGATTCATCTGTTTACACTCCTAAAAGTAACGTCAATTTCAGAAAGTTTTCAAAGTTTTACCAACTTTTGATGACATCGGAGATCTCGCTTTTCTTCAGTGTGTTTAATGGAGGGCGATTAAGGAAGAAATGTTCCCAAAAGTTGATTGCGTGTGCACATTTATCGCTTGCAATTATTTCTGAGCAATTCATTCTTTTTTGCTGAAGAATGTTTGTAGGATAAATATTATGGCGAATTCCCTACCATAGTCATGCAAAACGAGGCCAGAGTAGAAAAGTTTGAAAGGAAACGTCATTTCTCGTTTACAACGAGAACAGACAAAATGAAAAAGAAGAACACTGAAAAGAAAAATTACTCTGCCGCCGATCAAAAGAGACAAACAGTTACACGACAAACACGTTTCTTTCTTTCTTTCTTTCGTTCGACGGCTATTAATTTTTCTATTAAGTTTCTTTCAATTTCCGCCTGCAGTCGCCTCACTTTGAAAGCTACGAGAAAGAAGAAATAAATCCAGAAAAAAAAGTATGGGATCTGACCTGCTTCATAGCCCTTCTTGTTTTAGCGGTAAAAAAACTATTGTATCCATAAAAAGTATCCGTAAAAGAAAACAGGGATCTTAAAGTAAAAGTCAGTTATGATTGTTTTCGAAAAACACAGTTTTTTTTGGAAGAAAACAGCAGTAACAAATGATTAAGGGCTATAAGGAAAACAGGTATTATCACTTGAACGTTTTCCCGTTTCCACAGGAAAACAGGAATAACAGCTATCATGCCTTTTGAAACGAACAGGCTCCCATAACCTATAATAACGGTTTCTTTCCCCTTACCCAAGGAAAATAGTCATCATCCTTCATGAAAAGAGCGATAACAAGGAATCCAATTATTCCTTTTTTTTTATTGAACAAAAAATTATAATTGCAAAAATTGTGATAATAGGTGATTTCCACGGAAGTGAAGAATAATAATTGTTTTCTGCAAGAAAAAATGGAAAATGGGATGGTAAGGCTGTTATTATTGCTCATATGAAAATACCCCGTCTTTTTTCCCCACAAGGTGCTTGCCGGTTTCGACTCCCATTGAAAATAAAGCACAGGAGGAAAACAAAGTGAGGCCAGTTAGCCTACTGTGGATGACTACAAAAAAGAGGAAGTTTGATATCAATTTGTATCTCAGGAAAAGCATCAATCTATTTAACGACAGTTTTTTTCTTATTTCATCGCTTCATAGTTCGTTGTGAATGTTTTGGCGCATGCTCAGAGAGAGAGAGAGAGAGAGAGAGAGAGAGAGAGAGAGAGAGAGAGAGAGAGAGAGAGAGAGGAGAGAGAGAGGAGAGAGAGAGAGAGAGAGAGAGAGAGAGAGAGAGAGAGAGAGGAAAAGGGGGACTGTCATGCAGAAAGATCAAGAAATGAACGGTGATCAGCCTCTCTCTCTCTCTCTCTCTCTCTCTCCTCTCTCTCTCTCTCTCTCTCTCTCTCTCTCCACACACACACACACACTTACACTCACAAATACACAGCACGCACACACACACATACACACACACATACCCACACTCACACATACACACGCACACACACACACACGCTCACTCACTACTCACTTACTCACAGACACACACAAACACACACATATACACACACTACGCACACATGCACGCTCGCACGCATGCACACGCGCACGCTAACACACAACCACACACACACACACACACACAACACACACACACACACACACACACACACACACACACACACACATCACACCACACACACACAGCACCACACACACCACACACACACAACACACAACACACACTGCACACTAGCACGTATAACAACACAACAAACATCAAGACAGAAAAGATACACAGTCAGACACATAAACATACAGACGGACAGAGACCCAATTTGACGTTTCTCTCTGTGTGTGTGTGTGTGTGTGTGTGTGTGTGTGTGTGTGTGTGTGTGTGCGGGCGCGTGCGCGCGCGTGTCTGTGTGTATATATGCGTGCGTATATCCGTGCACGTTTGTGTGCATATGCTTGTTTGTGCGCATATGCTTGTTTGTGGGCCGCACGCTCTTTGTGGGGCGCGCGCGCGCGCGTGTGTGTGTGTGTGTGTGTGTGTGTGTGTGCTCGCGCGCGCGTGCATGCGTGCCTACATGTGTGTGTATGTGAGCAGACGTGCGATCTTCGCGCCGATGTGTGTGTGTGTGTGTGTGTGTGTGTGTGTGTGTGTGTGTGTGTGTGTGCGTGGTGCGTGCTGTGTCGTGCTGCATGCGTGCGTGCGTGCGTGCGGACGCAGTGCGTGCGTGTTTGCGTGTTATGGAGAACAAAACTCGAACGTTTAACAAAGCACTCACCCTATTTGCTGGGAAATTCAGTCAAGCATGATGAGTTTTTGTTTGCTTGTGTGTTTGTGTTTTAACCACAATAAACTTGAAGAATAAAACAGCGATAGGAAAGAAGGATCGGTGCTCTATTCAGCAAGGGCAAATTAATGTGTGAACTGATAAAATCTAATGAATGCTATGAATATTTATCAACAGAAATACAATTATGAACATTGACGATCATTAATAAAATTTACTGTCATGAATATTTATCACCCCAAAATGATAGCTATCGATGTTTAATCATCAGCATCGCGTATCAAATAATTTGTTTTCCTTTTAATGTATTTCTTGAAATATAATGCGTGCGTACGTGTGTGTGAGTGTGCGTGCTTATTTCTTCGTGTATGTGTGCATCTTTGCTCTTGCATGCTTGCGCACTCGCGTACACTAAAAAAACCACACACACACACACACACACACACACACACACACACACACACACACCACACCACACAACACACAATGCATAATGAGTGTGAGTCAATTTTAGAAAATATGACAGTGGGAAAGAATGGGATGGAGGCCCCACTGTCCAAAAAAAACAACAACCCAAAAACAAAAACAAACAACCAAAAAAAAAAACAAAAACAAAAACCAAAAAAAAAAAATCAAAAGAAAAAAGGAAAAAGAAACAAAGGAAAAAAGTTGAAAAAAAATGGAGGTTGGAGGAAACAAAAAAAAGCCCACCCAAACACGCGTACACTTTTGCGCCTGCTGTACATTCCCCACTCTCTATTCTGTGTGTGTGTGTGTGCGTGCGTGCGTGCGTGCGTGCGCGCGTGTGTGTGTGTGAAAGAGAGAGAGAGTGTTGTGTGTTCTTTTGTGCGCGCGTGTGGGAGCGCTCTTATAAATTATGTATGTGTACGCTGTGGTTGAAACTATTCATATCCAGGTCTCGTCATCCAACTCAGACATTCTCAGCAGAATTAAAAACTTTAGAAATCATTCTCGATACAGGTCATTGACGACAGTGATGAGATGAATGTTGATAGGAAGCTTTTAGGCAACAGTTGTTTGCAGACTGGAATCTGTCTAGAGCCAGGTTGATCTAGTTGCAGACTGGAATCTGTCTAGAGCCAGGCTGATCTGGTTGCAGACTGGAATCTGTCTAGAGCCAGGTTGATCTGGTTGCAGACTGGAATCTGTCTAGAGCCAGGTTGATCTGTTGCAGACTGGAATCTGTCTAGAGCCAGGTTGATCTGGTTGCAGACTGGAATCTGTCTAGAGCCAGGTTGATCTGGTTGCAGACTGGAATCTGTCTAGAGCCAGGTTGATCTGGTTGCAGACTGGAATCTGTCTAGAGCCAGGCTGATCTGGTTGGAAAGTTACAGGATTCGTTGTTGGCAGAAACGGTCTGCTTTGAGTCAGGTAGATCTGGGAGCAAACTCTAAAGGAAGCCGCTTTTGCAGAGGTCTGTCTAGAATCGGTTAACTTAGCTGCAGACTCTAAGGATCCGTTGTTGGCAGACTGAAGTCTGTCAAGAGTCAGCCTAATGTGGCTGCAGACATATATAGGATCCGTTGTTGGCAGACTGAAGTCTGTCAAGAGTCGCCTAATGTGGCTGCAGACATATATAGGATCCGTTGTTGGCAGACTGAAGTCTGTCAAGAGTCGGCCTAATGTGGCTGCAGACATATATAGGATCCGTTGTTGGCGGACAGAAGTCTGCTTAGAGTCAGCCTAATGTGGCTGCAGACATATATAGGATCCGTTGTTGGCGGACAGAAGTCTGCTTAGAATCAGGTGGATCGGTAGCAAGTTCTCAGGATGCGGCTTTTGCAGGTTAATTTAGCTGCAGACTCTAAGGATCCGTTGTTGGCAGACTGGAATCTGTCTAGAGTCAGCTAAATATGGCTGCAGACATAGAATCCGTTGTTG
>CM065718.1:6877465-6884965 GCA_033310375.1 Conus canariensis | reverse complement strand
GACCTTATTATTTTGTTAGGAAAATTTCATGTATACAAATGCAGAATAAACAAAACAAAGCCAAATATACATGTCTTTTTGAAAGAATTGCACATCAAATACAAGATAGAAAAATATGCACATGATTTAGAGATGAAGCAATACGAGTTCCAAACAAAATGGTATCCATACACCAGTTTACTAAAAATATAATTTTTCCTTAAGTTTTACTGTGCATTTCCTCCAAATAAAAAAAAAATCATATTTAGAAATCCAGTCTAAAAAAATGTTTACACGTTTGCTTTTGTTTTCTTCCGCTCATTCGAAGTGAGTGATGATATCTTCTGCTACAAAAAAAATTATTAAACCTCTCTGATGATAAACCACCGCTCTGAGTCTTCTAGCGTGCCGGTTTACAAACTGCAACGTGAGATGAAAGTTCCTATGAAAGAAGAGATCAAATCGAAGTACTCTGTCCTTGTTATCATCTATTTGACATAATTAACTTTACTTGTCTATCGCTGACTTTTTCCTCTGTGTGGGTGTGGGTGTGCGCGCGAGGGCGAACGCGTATATATATATACATGAATGTGTGTGTACTTCCCTTTGATTTACAGTTCTTGTTCGTTTGTTTGCATTATTTGTTTGTTTGTTTTCCAAAAATATCTGCTGAGTTCGACGCTTGCTTTTTTTTTCCCCAGTGCATTATTAAATACACTTTTTGCAGTCTTCCTTACACTACAGATGTACTTGACGGTATGCTTAAGTGTATGTCCTATGTATAGTTGATAATTGGCACTGACTTCGATGTAATTGCCATTTCATTTGTTCATCTCATTGACATGTTGGGTGATAATGTAAAATGTCTGAAATTGAAATAGAACCTTCATTGCAAGGGGAAAAAAAAGAGGAAACGCTCACCTCCAAAAAAAGAAAAAAAAAGTATTGCTGCCGAAGTCAGCAGTCCCAGGCACTTGAAACTGTTTGTGGACAATTCATCCTACCTGTGTAGGAAGCAAAAGAACCTGACTGCTTGGAGGCCTCAGTGTCTGGACAAAGTGGGGCCAGGCACTGCAAGAATCGACTGTGGCAAAAGGGAAAGCTTCGCATTGTGGACTGCAGACTCCAAGGAACTGATAGGATGCAAGCAGTCTGACACACACTGCAGCAGATTTCATGTTTTGAATCATGGCCACCAGCAACTCAGAATGTGTATAATTGTTGTAGTAAGAAGTGGGAAAAATATGCCCATGACAATTCGCTGGACGAACTAGCGCCTGATCCAGTACATCTGCCATATTTTCTTGCTTCTCTCTTTTCGAAAGGTGCATGCTGAAGGGCGTTTATCGAAAGCGTCCAACTTTGCCAAAATACAAAGAGACGTTGGAAGCTGACATTATTTTAGACCACTTGTTAGTGTGGCCAGACAAACAAAACTTAACTTTAAAACAGTTAACATTGAGGACAGTTAACAAGTGACATTGAAACTAGTTTTGTTGTTATCCCTGTTAACTGGGCAAAGAGGCCATGCTTTTAATGATTTGAATCTTCATGGTGTGAAATATATTCCTCCAAAGGTGTAATATTCTTCTAAGGAAAACAAAAACCACAATAGTCCGGGAGTTCAGCCAGAAGCAGCAACTACCCTGGCTTTTCCAAGCGATGATGAGCTGTGTTTTGTGGACCATTTGAAGAGATATTGAGAACCCACACATACGGAATGGATCAACACTGTTCATGGGCTTTATCAAGCTGTACGACTCAGTTTCCGGGAAGGTCTTCTCTCGCTGGGTCAAATTAGTCCCAGAAGCTGCTGGTATAGACACTCAACAGTACGGAAGCCACATACACGTGTTGCTGGCACCGATGCGGCAACCAATTTTGGTGCATCTCTTGGGTCAATTATGAAGGCATCCGGCTGTGACAGTCCAAAACCTTTCTGTAAATTCTGAAACAAAGCTGTTACCCCAAACTTTGCCCGGCCGGTCACGAACTCGTTAATTAACAAAAAGTTAATGTCTGCACGTGTTTGATCTCACTGTTGTGCTGAATGTAGCTTCATTGGACATCAAACGTTTTGCAGTTTATCACAAAGCATGCCCTGTAATTAGATGGGGTATGTTGTTTGTCCACCAGCCTATTTGAATTCTCGCTTAATTTCTGTGGGCGAGAAATGGATGAGAAAAAATTCTATAATTATACTAGGCTTACGACAGGAGGCGCAGTTTAATCAGGATTATTTCGAGTCTATCGGAGGAGAGAGGAATCGCGCACTATCCCTAGTGATTCCAGATAATCCGAATGAACATACTCTGTCTATTATAATCCTAGGGGACACACAACGGCATAACCTGACGCGCTTCCCACGCGATCTGCAACTACGCCACGCGTCATTCTACCTCTCACTAATAGACTCAAACTAATCTTCCTAGTTCAACTGCACCTTCAGATCGTAAGCCTTGATTCACTATACAGGTTAATTCCACCTCTCACCAATATACTCAAACTAATCCTAGTTTAACTGCACCTTCAGATCGTAATTCTGCCTCTCACCAATAGACTCAAACTAATCCTAGTTCAATGCACGCACGCACGCACACACACACACACACACACACACACACACACACACACACAGCACGCACCACACACATTACACACACACACACCACACACCACACACATCACACACACACACACACACTCTCATAAACACATGGGGAGGGGGGTATAGGGAAAGAAGGACGGGCGGGCGGGGAGGGGGATGGGAAGTGGAAATAATGAAATCCTTGACAAATAGCAGCACAATGGATAAATGTTGTGATAGAAAGTCGCCGATGCGCAAATCGAATCCATGCTGAAGTTGCAGCTGATGGAGAGGGACTACAAGAAGATAGTAAAGAAACTGAGAAAAAAATTGTCATTGAAAGATTTCTGAATACACCCTTCCTCCCCCAACAGACATCAAACATATCAGTTTATAGAGAAATTTGGAGACACACTTTGCGTATCAGAACGAGTACGAAATAATCCAAAAGACTTTAAAAATGGTTTTGTTTTTTTGTCGAAGCCAAGAAGAGTTTTTTTACTACCAGGAGCTGTTTATAACGATGTCTTTATTACAGAATGCAGAAACAGATGATTCTCGTCCTGAGGAAAACTGGCATTCAAACATAGAGAGAACTGATAAACATACTAATGTTCTTTCTTCTGAAAAGTTTCCAAGGCCGTCAAATGTTTTTACATTTATAACATATAAATGGCAGACAGAGACAGCTTAATCAGTTTTATCGAAGGAACATAAGTTCAAATCTTTATAAGTCATTACTGTGATGACGGAGGGGTCGTTGGCCTGCGCTTGTTTTTCCCCAATATTAGATTGTTCGTCTTTGTATTTGTCTGACTTTATTCAAGTTTAAAAGGCTGTGCCAGTCTTGAATAAAAGTTACCTGTGTTAGGTTTCCTTGTGGAGCAAGACTTACCCTACTTGTTCACTAACTTTCATCGTTGTTGTATTGAATCTTTTATATGCTGGTATGGAAGCCTGGTGGCGAACGAATGAGTTTTGAATGATGAGGTGAACGCGTGCAGTCAAGCTGTGGGTGCAAGACAAGCTGGTATACAAGAGCTGTATAAGAAACAAGTTGCTTAGAAACCAAGAAAAATGTCAAGCATGTGTGAGTTAGTGTCATCACAATCATGTCCACTGTGAATTAACCGTCATACAAAGTTTGCCTATCATGGAACTGTCGTTGGAAAGACGCCCTGGGGGTCTACCCTGAGAAGAGGACGCTCACACTCACACTAGCTGATCCATAATGATAATGATAGTCAATAAGTTGTCAACTAGACAGTGTCCGGCCTGTGCTAATTGAGATTGAGCACCCACCAAATACTAGTCACCTCCAGCAGTGCGGCGTCTCCACTGGCGGGTACGCTAATGACGACGACCTGAACATTGATAGCTATTGGCTACTGGGTGTGAAGGTAGGCGGGAGAGTTGGGGCGAGCGGCGTGTAATTATCAGTCGCAAAGAAGTCGCGGAAAAGGTGGCTCAGCGAAAAAAAGCCAAATGTCGTTGACGCTATTTGGGGGACAAAGGGAAAGGTTATTCACAGCGCAGGGGCGTCCCACACACCCTGCCCATTTATACAGCAGCTGTGACATTTGACTCCAAAGGACAGCTGACGATTTAGTACATGAAAAACAAAAGAAGGAGAGAGAGAGAGAGAGAGAGACGAGAGAGACAGGAGAGAGTGAGAGAGAGAGAGAGAGAGAGAGAGAGAGAGTTTGCTGTCCAGTAAATAATTAAATCCTTTCCACAAAAGAGGAGGGTCGCGTTAATTGATATCAAAGGCCAGAAGAGAGAGACCTTTGGCCTGTCCCGATGTTAACCCATGTTTAATTAAATTCTAATTGTCTTCTTTGTGGTGAGACAGTAACAGACATAGAGACGCAGACAATGAGAAACAGATACAGAAGAAAGCGTAGATGGACAGAAGGATGTACGGAGACAATGAGAAACTGAGAGAGAGAGAGAGAGAGAGGAAGAGAGAGAGAGAGAGAGAGAGAGAGAGAGAGAGGGGGGGGGGGGAGAGAGAGAAAAGAGAGAGAGACGCTTTGACCATTTATTGTCTTCAGCTTAACAAGCCATTAAGGCAAAGGGGGGTCCACATACGACTTGACACATTGAATCATTGAAGTATAAGGAAAATAAAGTATAAGGAAGATGAATAATGATTAAATTAACAAAATTTCAGGAAGTAAGGACTTGTCAAATCGCTCGCATTGTTAGAAAGGTACAGCTATTTATAACATTAACTAACCCACACGTGAACGATCAAATCCAGTCAGAAAACTTCCGGATATAACATCCTTTCCTACGCTACCATTCCCACCGCTTAGTTCCAAATACTGTTCCCATTCCCTTCACTCGCCGTACACGCTACACAAACCAGTGAACACAAACTCACATTCTTCCGTTCCCCCCTTTCTCCAACGGAGGAGAGAGAGAGAGAGAGAGAGAGAGAGAGAGAGAGAGGAGAGAGAGAGAGAGAGAGGAGAGAGAGAGAGAGAGAGAGGGTTTGTTTCAAGAGATGGGCGGGAGAGGGAAGAAGGGGCAGGGGGATTGGATGACTGAGGGGGAAAATGGATGGAAGGCGACAGTGTGTGTGTTTGTGTGTGTGTGTGTGTGTGTGTGGGGGGGGGGGGGGGGGATGAGATGTGTTGGGCGTAAAGTGGACAAGAACGACAAAGCAGCAGTCCAGCTGACCACAGACAGGAAGTAATAATCAGGTCGGCGGGGTCACTGTGGTTGACGTGACGTCGCCTTCCCTGTCAATGCACGGGTCCACTTTCCCTATAATAGGACCCCTCGAACATCGGCTGACCGTTATTATGGTTACCAGATCTACCTCTCTGTCTGTCTGTCTGTCTATCTATTTATCTATCTATCTGTTTATCTATCTATCCATCTATCTATTATCTATCAATCAATCAATCAATCAATCTATCATCTATCTATCTATCTATCTATCTATCTATCTATCTATCTATCTGTCTGCTGTCTGTCTATCTATCCATCTATCTATCTATGTCTGTCTGCCTGTCTGTCTATCTATTCATATGTGTGTGTGTGTGTGTGTGTGTGTGTGTGTGTGTGTGCGCGCCGCGCGCACGCGTGTGTGCACATGTACGTGCGCGCGTGCGTGTGTGTGTGTGCACATGTGCATGTGCATGTGCGTTTAAGTATGCGTGAATGAAAAGAGAGAGAGAGAGAGAGAGAAAAGAGAGGAGGAGAGGAGAGAGAGAGAGAAACATGACAGGCATAAAGCGGTAAAGCCAGCTGCGACACATCATACAACAAATGCTTTCAAAGAGCGGCAATGATAACACACTCTTTTTCTTTTGTGCTCAGACTCAAGTGGACCTACACAACCAACCATACGTCCAAAACGTCCAGAGCGGCAGCACCTTCAAGAGCTTAGTCTAGGACGTCAGTGCGGCCATAGCAGCATCCAAGAGACCTTTATGTGTTTGGCGATCATAATAAGATAAAAGTCAGTCAATACTGGCAGGCGCTTGGAGGGGTAAGCTATTGCAGGGAAAGTGGATCTCACACTGACAGGGAAGGCGGCGTGTCGTCAGATGCACTGACACCGCCAATCCGATTACTGTCTGTGCTGTGCAGCAAAGTCTCTCTGTCGGTATTGTACTGTTTTCCAGCCGTTCTCGCTCTTCTCTTAACCTCCTGCCTCTTACACCATCGCGCTGATTTACCTTTATGTTCTGGCTTCTTCTTAGAAATCTCTCTGTTTCTCTCTCTGTCTGTCTCTCTGTCTGTCTTTCTCTCTCTTTCTCTCTACCAGGTCTGGATGAAAAAAAAATCATTTGTATTGTTTATCTCATTACCCTGGTAAAATAAAATTTCTCTCTCTCTCTCTCTCTCTCTCTCTCTCTCTCTCTCTCTCTCTCTCTCTCTCTCTCTCTCTCTCTTCTCCCAAGTCTTTGGATATCTTCTTGTCTGCCTGTTTCTCTGTATGTCCTGTCCTCGTCCCTGTCTTTCAGTTTATTATGTTGTGTTTCTGTCTTTCATTATTTGTTTTGTTTCTGTCGTACTACATTAGCGACCAGTCATGCAACAGACAGGCATCAACACACACATAACACAGAACAAAACAACAACTACACAACATGCAACAGACAAAGCACAAAAACCACACACACACACACACACACACACACACACACAACACACACAACACACACACACACATGTCCACGTCGATGTAATTATATAATTTTAATGTTTCATTTTGATCAGGAACGTTAAAAAACAATATTGATTATGATGCATTTTCGGTCATTATATTGAACGACAGATCGACATTTCAGGGAATGGGACTTGAAACTCTCTCTTTCTCTGTCTCTCTCTCTCTTTCTCTCAGACTCTGTCTGTCTGTCTCTTTCAGTGCATGTGTGTGTGTTAGTGTGTGTGTGTGTTAGTGCGTGAGTGCGTGCGCGCGCGCGCGTGTGTGTGTATATGTGTGTGTGTAAAAAACAGACAGAGATATGATAGATAGATAGATAGATAGATAGAGAGAGAGAAGAGAGAGAGATAGATAGAGTAGATAGATAGATAGTAGATAGATAGATAGTAATGTAGTAGAAGAGAGAGAGAGAGAGAAAAGAGGGGAGAGAGGAGAGAGAGAGAGTGGGTGTTTTGGAATTGCAAACACAACTGAAGAGAAGCTTAAGAACTTCTGAACAGGGGAACTAAAACCAGACCAACGGGAAAGCTACCATCAGATAGCGTGTGTAATCAACAGCAAAAGTCACATCAGAACTGCTCCCATGGTTCCAGAGATGGCGCTGGGAAAGCGAGGGTTTTCAACCGATTTCACTCATCAGACAGACCTCCACTCTTGTCCAGCAGTAAGCTGTTTGATGTAGTCACTGCCTCGCTGCTCTCTGTGCCTGGTGATTAGTTTGTGACTGGAAGGGGAAAGATACCACGTTGGT
>CM065718.1:6847465-6872465 GCA_033310375.1 Conus canariensis | reverse complement strand
CTCAGAGAGCACGTACTGCCATCCATCAACAGCTCATAGTGATGTCTCGCTCCCAACTGTCTCGTAAGATGCGGCTACACGTGCCGTTTGACACTGCGCTATGCGTGGCCTAATGCTAGGATTCAGAGTGGTCTGACACGGATTTGATTGGATTTTTGATAATTTACTGACTCCTAACCTGTCCAGGTATTGAGGCTTGCAAGAAAAGCTTAACCTGTCAGGATATTTGATAATTTACTGACTCCTAACCTGTCCAGGTATTGAGGTTTGCAAGAAAAGCTTAACCTGTCAGGATATTTGATAATTTACTGACTCCTAACCTGTCCAGGTATTGAGGCTTGCAAGAAAAGCTTAACCTGTCAGGATATTTGATAATTTACTGACTCCTAACCTGTCCAGGTATTGAGGCTTGCAAGAAAAGCTTAACCTGTCAGGATATTTGATAATTTACTGACTCCTAACCTGTCCAGGTATTGAGGCTTGCAAGAAAAGCTTAACCTGTCAGGATATTTGATAATTTACTGACTCCTAACCTGTCCAGGTATTGAGGCTTGCAAGAAAAGCTTAACCTGTCAGGATATTTGATAATTTACTGACTCCTAACCTGTCCAGGTATTGAGGCTTGCAAGAAAAGCTTAACCTGTCAGGATATTTGATAATTTACTGACTCCTAACCTGTCCAGGTATTGAGGCTTGCAAGAAAAGCTTAACCTGTCAGGATATTTGATAATTTACTGACTCCTAACCTGTCCAGGTATTGAGGCTTGCAAGAAAAGCTTAACCTGTCAGGATATTTGATAATTTACTGACTCCTAACCTGTCCAGGTATTGAGGCTTGCAAGAAAAGCTTAACCTGTCAGGATATTTGATAATTTACTGACTCCTAACCTGTCCAGGTATTGAGGCTTGCAAGAAAAGCTTAACCTGTCAGGATATTTGATAATTTACTGACTCCTAACCTGTCCAGGTATTGAGGCTTGCAAGAAAAGCTTAACCTGTCAGGATATTTGATAATTTACTGACTCCTAACCTGTCCAGGTATTGAGGCTTGCAAGAAAAGCTTAACCTGTCAGGATATTTGATAATTTACTGACTCCTAACCTGTCCAGGTATTGAGGCTTGCAAGAAAAGCTTAACCTGTCAGGATATTTGATAATTTACTGACTCCTAACCTGTCCAGGTATTGAGGCTTGCAAGAAAAGCTTAACCTGTCAGGATATTTGATAATTTACTGACTCCTAACCTGTCCAGGTATTGAGGTTTGCAAGAAAAGCTTAACCTGTCAGGATATTTGATAATTTACTGACTCCTAACCTGTCCAGGTATTGAGGCTTGCAAGAAAAGCTTAACCTGTCAGGATATTTGATAATTTACTGACTCCTAACCTGTCCAGGTATTGAGGTTTGCAAGAAAAGCTTAACCTGTCAGGATATTTGATAATTTACTGACTCCTAACCTGTCCAGGTATTGAGGTTTGCAAGAAAAGCTTAACCTGTCAGGATATTTGATAATTTACTGACTCCTAACCTGTCCAGGTATTGAGGCTTGCAAGAAAAGCTTAACCTGTCAGGATATTTGATAATTTACTGACTCCTAACCTGTCCAGGTATTGAGGTTTGCAAGAAAAGCTTAACCTGTCAGGATATTTATAACTATCATCCTATTTTCTTCTGCCTTTGCCTGGTCCTCTGCCTTCAGATCCAAAGCACAATATTTCGGATATGGATTGAAATGGTTTGTTGTTGTTGTTGTTGTTGCTGTTGTTGTTGTGTTTTACTGTCACCGTCTTTCTGGTGGTTTTGCCAGGCGTACTAAAATGTATTCTCTTATTCATTTATCCCTTACATTAACCTGTCCATATTTGGTTCAGATTGCTAAGGATTTTATTTGATTTTGCGCATAGACACAGAAGACCAAATTTAATAACATTCTTTCTATGACCTACGCCGTCTGTCTCTCTGTCTGTCTATCTATCTATCTATCTCTCTATCAGTCTGTCTGTCTGTCTGCCTATCTGTCTGTCTATCTGTCTATGTATCTGTCTATCAATCTATCTCTATCTGTCTATCTACCTCTGTTTATATGTTTGTTTGTATATGTGTGTATGTGTGTGTGCGTGCATGCTTGCATGCGTGCGTATATGCATGCCTGCGCACACGCGCGCACATGTGTGTGTGTGTGTGTGTGTGTGTGTGTGTGTGTGTGTGTGTGTGTGTGTGTGTGTGTGTGTGTGTGTGAGATACAGTGAGTGAACATGACTGGCACAAGGTGCTGGAGCCAGATACACATTTCAAAACGGATACTGATACCTTCCTTTTTTTATGCAGTCAGACTCAAGCAGACCTCCACAACAATGAATCCAAAACATCCAGTGCAACAGCATCTTTAAACACTCAGTACTACTGATCCAGCGGGCACCAGAGCAGTCCAGAAACCTTTATGTATTTGGTGAAGATAATAATGAAATAAAAGTCAGCCGATACTGGCAGGCGCTTGGAGGGGTAAGCTATTGCAGGGAAAGTGGATCTCACACTGACAGGGAAGGCGGCGTATCGTCAGATGCACTGACACCGCCAATCCGATTATTGTCTGTGAGCTGTGCAGCAAAGTCTCTCTGTCGGTATTGTACTGTTTTCCAGCTCTCTTCCCACCTTCCTTGAGCCACCTACCCCTTGCACCGTTCTCTTCTGTTCAGCCTGTGCCTCTTCCATTCTGGTTCCTTCCTAGAAACTCTCTCTCTCTCTCTCTCTCTCTCTCTCTCCTCTCTCTCTCTCTCTCTCTCTCTCTGTTCGTGTTTCTCCAAGTCTTTGGTTGTCTCCCTGCCTGCCTGTTTCTCTGTGTGTTCTCAGTTTCAGTCTTTCATTGTCTGTTTTCCTCTGCGTGTCTCAGTTGATGTATGTTTGTTTTTCTGGCTCCGTCCGCGTAACAGACAAAACAACACACACAGACAGATACATACATACATAATACGTTATACATAATACATACATAAATACATACATACATGTTTACATACACATATACATACATACATGCATAAATACATATATAAATACATCCACACAGACACACATACACACGCACACAAACCAACATACACACGCTACACACACACACACACACACAACACACACACACACACACACACACACACACACACACACACACACACACGCACACACACACACACACCACACACACACACACCACCACACACAACACACGCACACACACACACAAACAAACACACACATACACACACATTAACACACAAACATACACATACATATACACATACGGACACACACTTTCCCACATGCATACAATCATGTAGTTTTATTGCTACCTTTGATCAGGAACGTTGAAGTATCATAACAGTCCAAACTGCTAGAACTTACCCACCATTATGATGCACTTTCAGTCATTATCTTAAACACACAGATCAACATGTCTGTGGTCGACGAATGAATGGGACTTAAAAACAAAATCTCTCTCTCTCTCTCTCTCTCTCTCTCTCTCTCTCGTGTGTGTGTGTGTATGTGTGTGTGTGTGTGTGTGTGTGTGTGTGTGTGTGTGTGTGCGTGTGTGTGTGTGTGTGTGTGTGTGTGTGTGTGTGTGTGTGTGCGTGCATGCGTGTGTGCGTACGCACGTACGTATGCACGTGTGTGTGTGTGTGTGTGTGCGCGCGCGCGCGCGCGTGTGTGTGTGTGTGTGTGTGTTTGCATCTGCGTCTGTGTCTGTGTGTTAGAGAGAGAGAGGGGAGAGAGAGAGAGAGAGAGAGAGAGAGAGAGAGAGAGAGAGAGAGAGAGAGAGGTTCTTGAAATTGCAAACACAACAAAAAGTAGTTTTAAAAAGTTCTGAACAGGGGAACCAGAACCAGACCCAAGGGAAAGAGAAGCGACACGTTCCCATCAGATGGCGTGGTGCAACCAACAGCAAAAAGTCACATCAAAACTGCTCCCAGCGGTTCCAGAGGCGGTTGTGGAAGAGCGAGGGATTTTGACTGATTTCGTTCATTACACAGACCTGTACCCTTGTCCGGCAGTAAGCTGTTTGATGTAGCCAGTTTCCTTTGCCTCATTGATCTCTGTACTTGGAGATTATTTTGTGACTGGAAGGGGAAAAATACCACGTAGCTGTATAATCGACTGCGCAAAGAGAAGAGGAGAGAAAAAAAAAAACCTTCAAAAACAAGCTCTGTTAGATACTTGATCCAGAGAAAGAGTTCAGGGAGCAATGGAGCGGCATGCTTTTATCAGGGGTTATACTCTGAAATGGTCTCAGGGATGTGGTTCCATGCCTGAAGATTCATCAAAAGAATTGCTCAAAGACGCAGCACGGTGTTCAAGTCCACTGCAGTGATTTTTTGTTCATCATGAGTGACATAGGGCGATGAACATGACTTCAGTACTGATATGTTACAGATTGTTTTTGCTTGCTTTTTTCAACGCTGATAGGAGGTAAGCATGGCTACAGTGGAAAACGTTTGTTAATTCTAAGCTCACAGCCACTGACTTGGATAGTAAAGACCTTTTTGTACTCCCAGTTCTTATAGAACAGGGAGTACTTTACAATGGGAAGGAAGAAATGCTGTCTGTCTGTCTGTCTGTCTGTCCGTGGTCAAAATGTGTTCCACTCGCTCCAAACAAAACTTCTGGACCGATCTTTCTGAAAATTTGTAGGTAATGTTCATTATGGGTCACGGATGATGCCCGATGTTTTATCTTACCAGAATAGCCGTTACTAACGGCTATAACGGCCCACAACGGGTTTTCTTCTTTATAGAATATCTCTGAAAGTACTTCGCCGATTTCTTATCTCAGTGACGAAATGCATTATGACGCATGTTTGATTGTGACGCTTTTTTTTTTAATAATCATGACGTAAGTTTGATTGTGACTTTTTTTTACAGGCGTATTCAAGATAGATATAAACTGGGAGTACGTTTATATGCTTTGCATCTTGTTTTATCTATCAGCAGCTCTGAGGACAGGGAAGAGGACAATCTGCAAGAACATTGCTAACCATAGACACATTCTACATTTGTCATTGGGAATCGCATCGTCACCTCCAGGAGCAGTGTGCCAGATGAAGTTGTCGTGACAATATCAGGTCCATCTCAACATTGTATGTTGATTATAAAAAGTATTGTTTGTTCTATGAACATATCGAAAAATAATAGAAATAAACAATCGTACATTTTGTGCCTATTGACGAATAGAAGCAGAAAAACTGAATCTGACGCATTTTCCACTGATTCAGCATAGTGAGAGAAAAACTCAGTTCTGTTTAAAAGATATCCCAGCGTGCTGCAACAGTCTTACCATAGACACCGAGAAAAGTTCCCCGACACTCATATGTAAATCAGACAGCTTTGGACAGGAAGCAATAATGGCCGTGTCATCTTCATGTTCCGTTGATGAAGACAAGAGGAAGAACAGGTCCTAAAAGGAGCCTTTTGTAATCAGACCACGTGAAAAACAAACAAACAAACAAAAACAAACAAACAAACGCCACAAGTGATTGTTCGGGCCAATCACGACCACGGACACGCATGCGTGGTTGCATGCATTTTTTTTTTTTTTTTTTTTTTTTACCAGTGGTGACTTTCTGAAACAATGCAAGTCGTCAGGGCGAAACTGTAGTTAGCAACATGAGTGATTTGATGGCACTTAAAATGACCGAGACAGTTACACATGAATAAACCAAAGCACTCAACACGTCAGCTGCTTCACTCCTCCGTCCCCACCCCATTCCTCTCTCTTCTTCACTCTTCCTTTCTCTCTCTATTCTACACTTATACTGAGAGAGAGAGAGAGAGAGAGAGAGAGAGAGAGAGAGAGAGGAGAGAGGGTTAAATTACCTAAAATGATAACAAGCGAGGGCGGGGTCGCCTGGAAACCCTGATGTCAGAACTGCGTCAATGAACCCAGCAAGACAAGACAGACTCTTGGAGAGAGAGAGAGAGAGAGAGAGAGAGAGAGAGAGAGAGAGAGAGAGAGAGAGAGAGAGAGGAGAGAGAACGTTCTGATTAATAATTTACTTAATCCATGGTATAGATTTCCGCCCTGCAAGAAATCCTTTGATGTGATGTGTAGAAGTTGTGATGTGTAGTAGCTGTGAAAAATAGGTTATCTCTCTATCTTTCTCTCTTTCTGTCTCTCTCCCTCTGTCTGTCTCTCTTTATCTCTCTGTCTCTGTCTGTCTGTCTGTTTTTGTCTCTTTATCTCTGTCTGTCTGTCAGTCTGTCCGTCTGTCTGTCTGTCTGTCTGTCTCTCTCTCTCTGTCTCTTTCTCTCTATCTCTCTGTTTCTGTTTCTGTCTATGTATGCCTCTCTCTCTCTCTTCTGTCTGTCTGTCTGTCTGTCTGTCTGTCTGTTGTGTGTGTGTGTCTCTCTGTCTCTGTCTGTCTGTCTCTCTATGTTTGTTGATATTTGCTATTTTTATGACGAAACAGTGATTATGTATGTTAAATAATAATTACTTTTTGACGATGGAAACAGTAGATTATATATATTAAGTGAAAATGGCTGTTTTAACGACGACAGCAGTAAGTATGCATGTTTTGATGATTGCTATTTTTAAGTTGAAAGCAGTGATTGTGTATGTGTGGTGACGTTCAGTACTTTTGTGATGAAAGTTGTTACTGTGACCTTTTGAAGCGGCTGAGCTTCCATGCTGTATAGTCTGCTGTTGAGCGGATCCCTGGGGATAATGCTGTGTCGGGACACCACCCCACACCACCCACCCACCCACACACACAACACACACCACAGCACAGCACACACACGCTCGCGCCGCTCAGCAACTTCCCCCTCCACCCCCCACCCCCCACACACCACACCACACACATACGCATGCGCGCATGTGCACTCGCGCGTGAGCGCACACACACACTGGTGCGCGCACACACACACACATACACACACACACACATACACACTCTCTCGCTTACTCTTTGTCTCTGTCTCTGTCTGTCTGTATGTCCGTCTGTCTGTCTCTCTGTCCCTGTCTCTGTCTCTCTCTCTCTCACAGATCGCCCCGTCCATCCCAGAACACACACACACACACACACACACACACACACACACACACACACACACACACACACACACACAAAAAATATCACATACAACACGCGCGCGCGCGGATTTGTACACACGCAGCTTCCACTGGACAAGTAGATGAAAAACACACGCTTTGTCGGATACTTATTTGCAGATTAGGAGCTCTAGGATCATCTTGACGGCTTATTACACAAGACGTTATCGTTTGAAGGCATTCCAAGGTGGTGGAGGTCAGTGTCTGGATTTCTGGCAAAGATAGATGCCTCAGAACTCCTGCCATTAGTTAAGAGTTTCTTTTAACGCGCGTTTATCAACTATGTTGGCAATTCTAAACACACACGCGCACGCGCACCACGACACACACACACACACACACACACACACACACACACACACACACACACACACACACACACTGCATCTTCTCTCTCTCTCTCTCTTTTGTCTCTCTCTCTCTCACACACACACACACACATACAACACACACACACACACACACACACACACATACACACACACACACGACCACACACCGTCAACAATCACATCATAGACGTTAAATTAGACAACAACACCACCACGCACCACGCACGCAGCACCACCACACACACACACACACACACACACACACACACGCACCCCACCCCACCACACTCCGAACACAGCGGGCGCGGCGCTGCCTCCCGACCTTCTCTTCTCTGCTCTCCATTCTTGTCTCTTTCATTGCCTATCCCTCCTCCCCCTCCTCCCACCCCTATCATCCTCACCCCGCACCCCACACACACACACACACACACACACACACTCACCACACACCACGCACGCACGCACACACACATACACCACCACCACCACCACACACACTACACGCACAGCACCACGCACGCACACACACACACACTCACACACACACCACCACACACACACACACACACACACACACACACACACACACACACACACACACACACACATACACACAATCCCACCTCACTAACCTGTGAAACCGACGCTGCCCTCGGCAGGTTTGTTGCAACAAACTGAAGCATCGTTACTAATGGCATAAATAATGCAAGTACCCTTCAGAGATGTGATTAACAATCTCCAGAATTTGTAATTTATTAACACACTGCGTCCACGTCACACTCATGCACGGAGATAAAGCTTCCCTTTTTCTTCTTCTTCTTCTCCCCCCCCCCCTCCCCTCTCTCATTTCTTCTTCCTCAGGGTTCAAAAGCTGCAACGTCCATTTTCATTCTCTCCTCTCTTGGCGCTTTTGTGTGAAAAGCAATATATAACCTTGTCGCTTAGGGATTCATGCTCCGATGTCGTGAGCCATGCATATTTAGTATTTTTTCATGTTCCAATAATTCACCGAGCCCTGATATACTGTAAGTTCTTAGGTCTTATTTTGTGTGTTCTACGCTCTTCAATATCAGCATATACCCCTCACCTTCGGTCGGTTTCGTGCATTTTGCAATGCGGATATTATATCAAAAATATATTGCTTCTATCGATTGCATGCTAGAATGCATTTTACTCACATTACGGACATTAACGAACGAAAGCAAAAACAAACAAACAAACAAACATCGCTTTTTTCCCCATCGCATGCTGATATGAATTTACTCACACTGTGCATATGTTGTTAATAAATAACATATTGCTTCTCTCGATAACATGTTAAGATCAATACACTAATATTCAAGGCATTCTACTAGTAAATTACATATTGCTTCCTTCCATCACGAACTACAGATACAGATGATCATGGTGGAGATTTACTGGCTTTATATTTGACGGAAAGCAGGCATCTGTCTGGGTTTTCCAAACAGCAACGATTTATAAAGCATTTTCAATATTCAGCCTTTGTCCCACGGCAATCTGCCAGAGTGCTGTGATCATCGATTTCCTTTCCTCGTTCCAAGAAGGCAAAAGGCGATTTCAATCAATTTGTGCCGTCTTTAAAAGGGATGGGAACGTTACAATACACGACGCCTGAAAGTGAGAAGCCACTCACGTCCATTGGTTGTGTGTAGGTCGAGAGAGCAAGTGCTGTCATTCATCAACAGTTCACAGTCGTGTCTGGCTTTCACCTAGTCCTATTTCGTTTTCTTCATCAGTGGCACCATCCTCAGTTTCTCTTCAGACGCGGCTGCACTAATCATTTGATGAACGCAGTTCTGGTTGCCGTCAGACCTCATGGCATCAGACCTGTATGCGTGAAATGTCTTCCACAAGATGTACCCGAAACAAACTCGAGAATGGCGCTGGAAGTGTATCAGCTAGTCAACAAAATATGAAGGTAGGAAGCCCAACATTGAAAGCATAAATGTTTGGCTGTTGTTACTGATGTCATGTTACGGACAATGCCGTGGCTTGAGAGAAAGACGCCTTTGCCGCTGCTTTGGGCAGGGTGTTTAGCCATCGTTTTAGATATGTGCTCATGAGCCTGAAACGGGTGTTCATTGAGTTGATAACAGCAGCCACCTATTCAGAGAAAGTCATGCTGCCTTTTGAAATGAAAGATTCTCAGCTGTTCCAAACTGTGCCTGGGATAACACAAGAAACCTTCTGGTAACTGGAGAGATTTGTTTTCTGCAACAATAAGGACTGAAACGATTTATGCGGCGGGGCCTTTATTTTGCACATTTCACAATGTGTCACTTGTGGTTTCTTATTGACTGTAACACATTTTAGTGACAGCTGCCAGGTCCCAGTTGCACATTTCAGTACAAGTCCTGTGTCAGCGAGATATCCCTACTGGTTTCTAGTAAATGTCTGTTTCCATCCTAACATGCTTTGTATGCAACACTAGTCGTGCCAGCTGTTATCTTCACGTTGATTTGTAGAATGTTTTTCTTTTTAATTTCCCTTCCACTCAACTTTTGTTCTTAGTATTTGTTATTTCGTAGAACATGACTGTTCTGCAATAGATGTGTCACAGGGGTGGGAAAAAAGTTTCAGCCATAACGGTTATGGTCAATCATTCGTTTGCGTGTGAAAAGAATAAAATAATCTCAAAACGTTGTGATGATGTTTGAAACAGATCGAAGCCTGTGAGAGAGGTGAAGAATGGACTGAAGTGGAAGGTGCTTTAAAGACTTGGGTTACTTTCCCGTCCTCCTTTATTGTTGTGTTTTAGTGTCCATTACGTTGCACACATATACGACTTGTGCGTCGTGAAAAAGACTAAGGAACATTGGAAAAAAGAATCGCTTTGGAGCAAGAATTCAGTGAATGAAAATGAAACGTTGTCGATTTGTTTGTATTTGAAAGAACGGATTACCTTACCGTGTTATGCAGTCCGTGAAATGAATATGACCTTGCTTTTGAAAAGTTGGAAGAGGGGATGTAAGGGGAACGGATCTTTCTGATCGCCAATTACATTTACTTGCCCAGTAACCTGATCTGTACATTCACATTGCGATGGTAACCGAGCAACGTGGTTATCCTTAATGGTCGTTGTAATGATTTATTGTAAAATTAAACGTCTCTTCCATGGCGATGTATTGTAAGTTTAAACATCCCTTCCACAACGAATTACTGTGATGCCGAACATCCCTCTCATGATAACGATTTATCATACTGCAGAATATCTCTTCCCTAACGGTTTGTTATAATGTTAGCAACATGCAACCAAGTTGGAACTTCAAACGAGCCAACTGGACCCTCTTTGCAGAAAAGGCTGACCACCACACCAAAAATATTTGCTGTGCAAATGACCTGAACAAGAACGTCCAGAATTTCACTGATGCAATTCTTCAGGCAGCAAAGCAGGCAATCCCAAGGGGCAAAAGAAGACATTACCTGCCGTACTGGAGTGACACACTGGAACAGCTTCACACTGAAATGGACAATGCCAGAGAAGCTATGGAGGAAACCCCCACTCCAGAGAACCTAGTGAGGCACAACAACGCCAAAGAAGCTTTCAACCAACAGAAGAAAGCTGAACTCCAAAAGAGCTGGAACGAGAAGACCAGCAGCCTCAACATGGAGAAGGACACCAGCAAGCTGTGGAATCTGACAAAAGCCCTGAATGAAGACACCAGAGCGGGACACAGCAAAACCGTCATCGAGGAAAACGGTACACACCACACGGGAAGGAAAGCAGCAAACATCCTGGCAGACTTTTACAAAGAGGAAAGCAAAGCAACAAGACCCAATGCCCGAGTGCAGGAAGTCGGCAAGGAAACCAGGGAGAAGCTGAAACACCAGAACCCTACACCGTCCATGATGTCAGCCTTCTCCATGACTGAACTCAATGCAGCCATTAAAAAACTAAAGCCAAAGAAAGCCCCAGGGAAAGATGGTGTTCCCAATGACATGATCAGGAGACTTGGAACCACAGCAAAACAGAAGCTTCTTCTGATCATCAACCAGTCATGGAGCTCAGGGAAATTCCCAGACCGATGGAGAGAAGCAGTCATCATCCCCATCAGAAAGAAACAGAAAGACAAAACCAAGAAATCCAGCTACCGACCAATCAGCCTCCTCAGTTGTCTGGGCAAGGTGATGGAAAGAATGGTGAACACAAGACTGCTGAAACACTTGGAAGAAAATCACCTGCTCAGCAACACACAGTCAGCAAACAGGAAATACCACAGTACGGAAAACCAGCTTGTGTACCTAGCCCAACAGATCGAAAACGCCTTCCAGGAGAAGAAAAAGGTACTCGCTGTCTTTGTGGACCTGACCAAAGCCTTCGACAAGGTATGGAAGGAAGGACTTCTCCTGAAGCTGCTAAACAAGAAAGTGGAAGGGAATATGTTCCGCTGGATACGCAACTTCCTCCAGTACCGCACAGCAAGAGTTCAACTTGATGGGAAAA
Source organism: Conus canariensis (assembly GCA_033310375.1). NCBI lineage: Eukaryota > Metazoa > Mollusca > Gastropoda > Neogastropoda > Conidae > Conus > Conus canariensis. The sequence goes on along the minus strand of CM065718.1, from coordinate 6,860,568 downwards.
TTAGCCATCGAATCACTCTACAACAAGGTGTACCACAAGGAGGAGTCATTTCCCCTACACTCTTTCTCATCTTCATTGAAGACATCGCTGAGAAGCTCACCAAGCACATCTCCAGAGCTCTCCACGCCGACGATTTTGCTGCCTGGAGTGCTGCAGAACATTTAACCACAGCCAGCTACAGGATGCAGGAAGCACTGGAACACGTCGGAAGATGGGCCTCTGACTGGGGCGTAGAAGTCAATGCCACCAAGACAGTGGCCACAGTCTTCTCGCTGTCGCCACTGCCAGAAACCATCAGCCTGAAAATAAATGGAAGAGAGCTGAAACAAGAAGACAACCCAACATACCTAGGCATCAAGCTGGACAAGCGGCTTACTTGGAATCCGCACCTCAAGAACATTGAAAACGAAGCAGTCAGGAAGCTCGCCATCATGAAGAAGCTGGCCGGTACATCCTGGGGCGCAAACAGCAGCATCCTGCAGAAGGTATATGTGGGTACCGTCAGACCAACCCTGGAGTATGGCAGTTCTGCATGGGCCACTGCATCCAAGACCAACACCAGTCGCCTGAACAAAGTGCAGAATGCAGGATTGCGACTGATCACTGGTGGGATGAAGACTACCCCAATCCAAGCCATGGAGAAGCTTACTAGTCTACATTCCCTCGAAGATAGACGCGAGGAGAAGGTTTTCATCCACAGTGAAAAGTTACTGCGTATGCCTACCCACCCCATGCACACCGAGATGCAGAACCCCACCAAAAGCAGGCTAAAGAGAACAAGTTTCAACCACCTGTCTAAGAGCCTGCATCGCAGAAATGAAGACCTGCTGCCTGCTTCACCAGCCGAAATGGAGATGCTTCCAGATTTTGAGGAACCAGACAATCACCTGGAAGATGTCGCAATCATCACCGAAGTTCCTGGCATTAAAAGAATGGACCGTCAAGCCCCTCAAGTAATGAAAGCTCTAGCACAGGAGATGATTGCCAACAATACAACCCCAGTGAGTGGACCCACGTCTTCACAGATGGATCCTCAGAAGGAGCAGTCAAGAATGGAGGAGCAGGGTTCTTCATCAGACACACCAATGGAAGATTGACACACAAGGCCTTCCCTACTGGAAAGATCTCCTCCAACTACAGAGTGGAGACAATAGCACTGCTCCACGCAGTGAGGATCTTTCTGGGACCGGCTAGCCCATCACAGAAGGTTGTCTTCTTCACAGACTGCCGATCTCTGCTGCAGGGACTTCAGAACACAAGAAATGAACAACATACGCTAGACATCAAGGCTGCCCTCCATGAACTCTCAAAACAGTCTGTCATTACGCTTCAGTGGATTCCGTCTCACTGTGGGATCATGGGCAACGAAAAAGCTGATGTTCTCTCCAAGGCAGGCAGCAAAATGGAGCAGTTCAGCCACCCCGTGACCTACAGGGAGGCCAAGACCATCATCCACAACCAGTTTCAGTCCCAGTGGAAGAGAAGGCTGGATGCAGAGAGTGGTGCTGACCCGATCCACCAGCTCCAAAGGCACCAGCAGACAATCCTCTTCAGACTGAGGACCGGCCACTGCAGACTGCTGAGCCACCTTAACCGCCTGAAGATCACATACACTGACCAGTGTCCATGCAGCACTGGACCCCAGACCCCTGAACATGTCCTCCTGCGCTGTCCTACTCACGCAGCTCTACGACACAAAACATGGCCGGGGGGAGCGGAGTTACAGGCGCAGCTTTGGGGAGCCCGTTCTGACCTGGAGAAGACCGCGGGCTTCATCATGACGGCCGGGTTACAAGTCTGACGCATCCAGCTTCAATCGAACGCAGAAGAAGAAGAAGAAATTATAATGTTGCACATCTCTTTTATTACGATTTATTGTAACATTCCACAACGATTTTCTGTAACACTGAACATCTCATTCACAAGGAATTATTGCAACGTTGCACCCCCCCTCCCCCCTTAAAGATTCATTGTAATTTGTACTTGTTTTCCACAAAGAATCATTGTAATGTTGAATGTTGTTGTTGGTCCTTCGATTTCGAAGATGACCATGACTTCAATCTCAGATGGAAGATTGCTGAGTGTGTGTCCGCTGGTGGCTGGTGAGGTCGATCTGGGCCCGGAAGGAACGCCCACATGTGGGATACGTGTGGGTGGGTGCTACAGTGGAGGTGGAGGTAGCTCTGGCCTTGCGCGCGGCTCGCTTTCTCTCAGCTTCTGCTGTGCGTCTATGTTGAATATAGTTTTCACGGTGATTCTCTGTCATGTTGAACATCTCTTCTATTCTGGTTAATTGCATAACAGTTCTTTCAAATGATTTACTGTAATACTAAACATATTTTCCACAATTATTTGTTGTTAAATTTAACGCTTGTTTCATAATGATTTATTCTGATTTTGTATACCTTCTCCAGAATTCTCTTCTAAACTTTTTTAACATCTCTTTCGCTGTGGATGTTTTGCTGTTCAACATCTATTTCCCATTGCTTGATATAATGTTTAACATCAGTTTCACGAAGATTTATTGTGCTGTTCAACATCTTCTCTTTGAATTCCACGATAATTTACTTCTTCTTCATCTTCTTCCCCTGGGATTCCACAATACTTTTTTTTTGTGTGTAAAGTTTAGCTTTTCCTCTGGGAATCATGATGATTTATTGTTCTCCTTCACCAGAAGTCCCCAATAATTTACTGTACCGTTCAACTTCTTCTCTCGAGAGTCCACAATGATTGGTTGTATTGTCCATCTTAACCTGTGATTCCGGAATGATCAAGTGTATTGTTAAGCTTCTTGTGGGATTCCAGGGTGATTTACAACACTATTCAACTTCTCTCTCCCGGGAATCGACATGGAGTCATTGTTCAACTTTTTCTTCTGGGAATCCACAATAATTCATCGTACTGGTGAGCCTATCCTCCTGCGATTCTACAAGGATTTCTATAATGTTCAATTTGTCCTCCACTGATTTCACCATTATTCATTGCATTGTTCTTCTTCTCTCCTGGCACAACACAGTGATTTATTGTGCTGCTCTTTTTTTTCTGGCATATGAATTATTGTACTGTTCCACTGCTTCTCGCGGAATTCCACAATGTTTTATTGTACTTTTTAACTTCACCTGGATGCTTTATGGTACTGTTCAACTTCTCGTGGAATCCCCACAGTGATTTATTGTACCGTTTAACTTCACCTGGAATTCCATCATAAGTAATTGTACCGTTCATCTGTCGAGATACTAAATGATTTTTGTGCGATTCAGTTTCTCCTGGGATTCCACATTGGTTTATTGCATGGTCAAAATTCTCCTGAGACTCCACAATGAGTTATTGTACTGTTCATTCTTCTGTTGAGATTCCAATTTTGTTTTTTTTTGTGCTGTTCAGTTTCGTCTGGGATTCCACAGTCGTTTATTGCACTGTTCAACTTCCCTTCTACGATGGTTTATGACACCGTTCAGCTTCTTCTGGAGGGATTCCACAAAAGATAATTGCACTCTCCAACTTCTCCCGGGCTTGTTGCACCTTTCTCTGAGAACGTGAACTGTCTCTCTTCAACCTATTTCCTTTTCACAGCATCATCAACATCTATTGGCACGACTCCTTCTCTGTGATCCACGGACATGTCTTTGCTTTCATCCTGCATCACTTCATGCTGTGCTGTCACTGTGTTTCCTGCTTGCTTGCTGATTCAGACCTCAATCTATATTGAAGGGCTTGAACTTAATGCCACGGCTGGCATTCAGTCCGCTGACAGCAGCGGGCAAGCTGATGGACAGCAAGTGCTTAGGGCGGTGGATATAGAATTGTGTTGATTGTGACTGTGAACCTCACAATACGAGGACAGGAGGATGACAGACGCAGCAGGGTGGTGGTGGAGGGGGGGGGGGGTTGAAGGGAGATGTTTGTTTGTCTCCTCCTTCTGTGACAGAGTCGGAAGCAAGTATTTTGTGGGGACGACAGGGTGAGGAGTGGGAATTGGTGTGTTGTGTGTGTGTGTGTGTGTGTGTGTGTGTGTGTGTGTGTGTGTGTGTGTAGTGTGTGTGTGTGTGTGTGTGTGTGTGTGTGTGTGTGTGTGTGTGTGTGTGTGTGTAGTGTGTGTAGTATGTGTGTGTGTGTGTGTGTGTGTGTGTGTGTGTGTGTGTGTGTGTGTGTGTGTGTTGTGTGTGTGTGTGTGTGTGTGTGTGTGTGTGTGTGTGTGTGTGGTGTAGTGTTATGTGTGTAGTGCGTGCGTGCGTGCGTCATGCATGCGTGCGTGCGTGCGTTTATGCATGCGTGCGTGCGTTTGTATGTGTGTGTGTGCGCGCGCGTGCGCATGCGTGTGTGTGTTGCGTGTGTGTGCATGTGTGCGTGTGTGCATGTATGCGTGCGTGCGTGTATGTGTGTGCGTGTGCGTGCGTGCGTGCATGTGCGCGCGCGCACGCGAGCGACAGCGCGAGGGCGTCGATTTTCTGTCATCTGATTCTGCTGAACGAGAATCGGCGCCTCCAACGAAGACCGAGGCCTGAAGAGGGCCGACACAATGCCTACTGCGGCGTGGATTTCAGGTTCAATTCTCACGCTGCTGTGTGTGCATTGTTAGGATGTTCTCCTCGACAGGTTGGGAATCATGAGCTGAGCATAGTTTGCGGGAGATCTTCTGACGGTTTCGAGTACACTCGAGAAGAGTTTAGTGACGGAACGTGGGGGAGAATTACTGCTTCTTCAGTTCGAGAAACGCAGAGAGAGAGAGAGAGAGAGAGAGAGAGAGAGAGAGAGAGAGAGAGAGAGAGAGAGAGAGAGAGAGAGAGAGAGTTTGGTGACAAGGTTCTGAAGTTCTGAAAATAATTTATATCAGCTTGAGAGAGAGAGAGAGAGACAGAGAGAGAGAGAGAGACAGAGAGAGAGAGAGAGAGAGAGAGAGAGAGAGAGAAGAGATTTGGTGACAGAAGGTTCTGAAGTTCTGAAAATCATTTATTCAGCTTGAGAGAGAGAAAGAGAGAGAGAGAGAGAGAGAGAGAGAGAGAGAGAGAGAGAGAGAAGAGAGAGAGAGAGAGAGAGAGAGAGAGAGAGCATGCACTTCACGTGTTTCAGTTTAGCTTTGATCTTGCCTGGATGTGCTTCGAGGCGAACAATGCCATCAGCTTGCTTGCTGACGAACTAAACATTTCCAGCACTGTGTATCAGCAGACGTAATGCTCTGCCATGCTCAGTGCTGGGCCTCAGAGTGGGTTGGCATTGAAGAAGACAAAGATACAGCCGAAGGTGCGGGTAGGACCCAGAGAAGTATTGTCTTCAACTGCCGAACAAACCAGCTGGGAGCAATGCTGCACCACCTTTGGAAGCCTGTGCTGTGTTCACATATAATAGGATGCCGGCACTCAAAAAGCATTCTATTAACACGCGAAGGGACATAACTGCTCCCTTGCAGATACCATTGTGTAATGGCCACCGGATGTGACACGACAGAACCTCCACGGGAACGTTCCCATGGGTGTACCGGCTCATATTTCATGACTGCAGAGCCCACCGGCAAAAAAAAAAAAAGAAAAAAAAAAAGAAACACCACTGTCAGGCAACTGCCGTGTGCATCCCGTAGCCTCACTCGTTGCTGTTCCGCTGACAGGTGAAGACAGTACAACTCCAGACACGGCCAAGCTTTACCCATGAGGTCTTACGTGCTCTCTGAAGAGAATCCCAGGTCACAGTCTTTCCCGTTGTCAACAGGACTTTCCCTGCGGCCAGTGAATCTTTCCTCACCGTCACTGGACCTTTCCCCAGAGTCGGCCGAAATAAAGGCAGACAAGAAAAAGATACACCCGAAAGTGCGGGTAGGACCCAGACAAGTACACACACACACACACACACACACACACACACACACACACACACACACACACACACACATATATATATATATGGTTTACTTCCATTTGTTTTGCATTGTTCCCTAATGCTCTGCCATCCAGACCTGACCTCCCTCCTCTTTTTTCATTTTTATTTGTTGGTACAATTACAAACAAATGCATTCCATCATTAACAACATGTAAAGGGAAACCGATCAATCAGTGTCTAAGGTACAATGCCTTCCATCAGCACATCGAAGTGTTACAGTAATCCAAGAAAAAATGGAATACCCATTTTCTTCGAAAGACTATTTGTAACAAGCTTGTTACGACATATTCTAATCTGAAGCCATCTGAGTTTTCTGTCTTTCATTTTGCCAGTTTGTTTAAAGGACCTCTCTCCTCTTTATATAATACCGTCGGTCCTATTCACTCTTTGGCTCTCTCTTTCTTTACACACGGAAAACCACCCCAACATCAGTACTGTGGCGATCCCAGTACCGTACCAGTACCAGTTCACCAAGCATCCATCACTGTCTGGTCACCACAAGGTCACACGCCACAGCAGACACTGCAATACCGTTGATGGACGTCAGTAACGCTCGGTGGATAACACCGCAGACATTGCTGACCAGCACAGTCAGACAGTGGTGAGCATCCCTTCTGGAGTGATGACGGCGATCAGGGCCTCACAGCAACAGTTCCCACGAATCGGCCGACAGCCCAGACTGTGACGCAAACCACCGAAGGCATGAATGTGGAAACAAATGGACACTGAGGTTACCATGCGTAGAGCACGACAGACCCCAGAAATGGAGGGAGTATTTTTTCTTTTTATTTCTATTTATTTATTTATTTATTATTTTTTTTTGGTGTCCCATCCTCTGTGCTACTTGAGTGGCATTGTACTCACGCCGCTTATCCCGAGTCTCCGTCCACAAGCCACAGTTCGGTCCGCCCCCGCACCGGCAATCCACCGGGAGCAGCCAAAGTCAAGTCGTCAAGAGGCAACCCACCGGAGGAGACACTGCACTGCTGCCGAGTCACTTCGGTGGTATTCAGTGGTGCCTGTTCTGATCCAACATACGCAGGACACCACCTACTAAGCCCCCTACTGACGACAATAATTGCTTAATCGCGGAGCCGGCGGGAGTGAGCTCTCCCTCCGGAGGGCGCCACCACGTCCGTCCAACGACAGCCCCCATGAAGTTGTCGATACCGGTGACCGTGGTGATATCGATGGACATGAAGAGACATCAAAACTGAGGTCACCGTGAGAACAGGGCATGAAGGGCCACGGAATTTAAGCCTGTTTTGTAAAAAAAAAAAAAAAGCTTATTGATGATAATAATGATGATGATAATTATGATGATGATCTACGGATTTCCATTCCGGTCTGAGACTGCTTAACAATGCTTATTTTCATAATATATCCCGGCGCTCAACCAGGCCTGAGGAAAACAGACACCTGGAGTGTTGGTCAGGAAATTTGAGTAACACTGTCGGAGATGCATCCATTAAGTGGATGAAACTCGACTGTGTGGTCCCAGTCTTCCTAATCCAGCCCATAGCAAACTCAACTCTCGTTAGGAGCTGGTCGGGCTGAAAAAATCCCACAAATAAATGGCTGTGATGGGAATTGAACCCATCCGGAAGTCCGCGGCGCTAACCACTTCGCCACGGCGGCTGGCGAGAGATTTTTTCCCTTCATTTCGTGATGTTCGGTTGTGATGAAGATGCTGAGGAACTCCAATTTTGTTCGAGATTGTAAGACAGCTGTCGTCGAGTCTTCTTGCTCATAATATGTTACGGCGTTAGTCAGGCCCGAGAGCTTCAGACACCTGCAGAGTTGGTCATGAACTTCGAACAATCTTGACTAACAGCCACGGTAGGAGGGGGTATGATGCTGACAAGGACTGGGTAGCTTCACTTCCGCTCACGCCACAGTTGACAGCAAACGAAATGCAAGAAAAAAAACAACAAACCCACGTGGGAAGCTTCTAGCTCAAACAGTGTGATTCAGCCTCCATTCGCTCCTTCTGTTGCTCTTTCTTTCATCTTTTACAGTCTTCCTCTCACCTCCACTCACTTATTTCCTTTTTTCCCCCTCGTTCTTTCATAGGTCAGTTTTTCATTCATTCCTTTCTCTCTTGCCTCATTATTTCTTTTTCTTTTTTTTGTTACCATCATTTTCGTTTCTTTATTTCTACGCCTTTTCTTTTTTTCTGGTCAGTTTTGTCTCCTCCCCTCCTTTCTCCTTAATGTCTGGGCTTCCTTTTTGCATACCGCTCTTTGATCATCATGTTTGGTTCTTTCTTCGTGTTGCTCTTTCTAGTTTCATTTCTTTGACTTTGATGAATTCAAATCACCACCAGACGAAAAATCTCAACACCCAGACGAAGAATCTCAACACCCAGAATCTAATTTAGAATTTAATTAAAAAAAAAAAAGAAAAAAAAAAAAAGCGAGAGCAGTGGTGGCAGTGAGGAATGCATGGTGACAGAATGGAAATGGAGGAGTAGACCCTTTGCTACCTTCCACCCCACCCCTGTCCTCTGCCCATTTCTGGTGACAGAATGGAAATGGAGGAGTAGACCCTTTGCTACCTTCCACCCCACCCCTGTCCTCTGCCCATTTCTGGTGACAGAATGGAAATGGAGGAGTAGACCCTTTGCTACCTTCCACCCCACCCCTGTCCTCTGCCCATTTCTGGTGACAGAATGGAAATGGAGGAGTAGACACTTTGCTACCTTCCACCCCACCCCTGTCCTCTGCCCATTTCTGGTGACAGAATGGAAATGGAGGAGTAGACCCTTTGCTACCTTCCACCCCACGCCTGTCCTCTGCCCATTTATGGTGACAGAATGGAAATGGAGGAGTAGACCCTTTGCTACCTTCCACCCCACCCCTGTCCTCTGCCCATTTCTGGTGACAGAATGGAAATGGAGGAGTAGACACTTTGCTACCTTCCACCCCACCCCTGTCCTCTGCCCATTTCTGGTGACAGAATGGAAATGGAGGAGTAGACACTTTGCTACCTTCCACCCCACCCCTGTCCTCTGCCCATTTCTGGTGACAGAATGGAAATGGAGGAGTAGACACTTTGCTACCTTCCACCCCACCCCTGTCCTCTGCCCATTTCTGGTGACAGAATGGAAATGGAGGAGTAGACCCTTTGCTACCTTCCACCCCACCCCTGTCCTCTGCCCATTTCTGGTGACAGAATGGAAATGGAGGAGTAGACACTTTGCTACCTTCCACCCCACCCCTGTCCTCTGCCCATTTCTGGTGACAGAATGGAAATGGAGGAGTAGACCCTTTGCTACCTTCCACCCCACCCCTGTCCTCTGCCCATTTCTGGTGACAGAATGGAAATGGAGGAGTAGACCCTTTGCTACCTTCCACCCCACCCCTGTCCTCTGCCCATTTCTGGTGACAGAATGGAAATGGAGGAGTAGACCCTTTGCTACCTTCCACCCCACCCCTGTCCTCTGCCCATTTCTGGTGACAGAATGGAAATGGAGGAGTAGACACTTTGCTACCTTCCACCCCACCCCTGTCCTCTGCCCATTTCTGGTGACAGAATGGAAATGGAGGAGTAGACACTTTGCTACCTTCCACCCCACCCCTGTCCTCTGCCCATTTCTGGTGACAGAATGGAAATGGAGGAGTAGACCCTTTGCTACCCTCCACCCCACCCCTGTCCTCTGCCCATTTCTGGTGACAGAATGGAAATGGAGGAGTAGACCCTTTGCTACCTTCCACCCCACCCCTGTCCTCTGCCCATTTCTGGTGACAGAATGGAAATGGAGGAGTAGACCCTTTGCTACCTTCCACCCCACCCCTGTCCTCTGCCCATTTCTGGTGACAGAATGGAAATGGAGGAGTAGACCCTTTGCTACCTTCCACCCCACCCCTGTCCTCTGCCCATTTCTGGTGACAGAATGGAAATGGAGGAGTAGACCCTTTGCTACCCTCCACCCCACCCCTGTCCTCTGCCCATTTCTGGTGACAGAATGGAAATGGAGGAGTAGACCCTTTGCTACCCTCCACCCCACCCCTGTCCTCTGCCCATTTCTGGTGACAGAATGGAAATGGAGGAGTAGACCCTTTGCTACCTTCCACCCCACCCCTGTCCTCTGCCCATTTCTGGTGACAGAATGGAAATGGAGAGTAGAACCCTTTGCTACCTTCCACCCCACCCCTGTCCTCTGCCCATTTCTGGTGACAGAATGGAAATGGAGGAGTAGACCCTTTGCTACCTTCCACCCCACCCCTGTCCTCTGCCCATTTCTGGTGACAGAATGGAAATGGAGGAGTAGACCCTTTGCTACCTTCCACCCCACCCCTGTCCTCTGCCCATTTCTGGTGACAGAATGGAAATGGAGGAGTAGACCCTTTGCTACCTCCACCCCACCCCTGTCCTCTGCCCATTTCCCCAGCTGCTAGAATCTCGTTGGTTTCCCATTTCTTCTTTCTTCTTCTTCTTCTTTTCTTCTTCTTCTTCTTCTTCTTCTTCTTCTTCTTCTTCTTCTCTTCTTCTTCTCTCCCTCCTTCCTCCTCCTCCTCCTCTTGCTCTTCTTCTTCTTCTTCTTCTTCTTCTTCTTTCTTCTTCTTCTTCTTCTTCTTCTTCTTCTTCTTCTTCTTCTCCTCCTCCTCCTCCTCCTCTCCTCTTGCTCTTCTTCTTCTTCTTCTTCTTCTTCTTCTTCTTCTTCTCTCTCCCTCTGCCTGTCTCTCTCTGTCTCTGTCTGTTTGTCTCTGTGTCTCTCATTCTCTCTGTCTCTCTGTCTCTGTCTTTCTCTCTCTGTCTCTCTGTCTCTCTGTCTCTCTCTCTCTCTCTCTCTCTCTCTCTTCTGCATGGTGTAAGCTTTTCATCAGAATAATGATGTCCTTATTCCTCTTTTCTGTTCTTCCTTCCTTCCTTCCCTTTCTTCTCTCCTTCTACCCCCTTTTCACCTTTTTTCTGCAGAGGAACTTTAGAATGGTCGTTTCTAATGAAAAGAAAAACAAACAAACAAACAAAAAACAATAACAACAAAACGATAACAACAACAACGAAACCAACCAAGCGAGTGCAAATAACCAATGAAACTATCCCGAAAAAAGAAACACGAAATATGCGTCATGGAAACAAAAAAGACAGAAAAAAGCAGTTGAGTACACAGAATTCTGCACTTTTATTTAACCACGAAGCATATCTGTTGCCTTGCATGTTCTCGTCTTATATGGGACATGTGGCGGTAGAGATGGATCGTTGTCATCTGCGATATATTCCCAGTCTAACCTGACTTTGACCTCTGACCTCTAACCAGTCAAGGTCTTAAACTATGTATTAAAAAAGAAAAACAACAAACCCCCCTCAACGCATCAGGATACATACTATTCACTATTACTTGTGGTCCTACTATCTGGTCTTTTTCCCTGCAGATTTATAACACCGTGTCTAAGTGGAGATGGTTTGTTGTTGCTCTTGTTGCCATTTTTTTCTGTCATCGTTTCTCCGGGTTGTTTTTTAAATTTATTTGTTGTTGTTGTTGTTGTCAGGGTTACTGACATGTCTTCATTTTCGGATATTTACCCCAAATACCATCCCATCTACATTGGGTTTCTGATCGGTTAAGGCCTGAGGTGATCTTGAACGTAGACGCTACTGTGCCTTTGTCCATCTGTCTCTTTGTCTATTTGTCTGTCTGTCTGTCTGCTTGTATGTCTGTCTGTCTGTCTGTTGTCTCTGTCTCTGTTTCTGTCTGTCTGTCTGTCTGTCTTTGTCTGTTTGCCTGTCTGTCTGTCTGTCTGTCTGTCTGTCTGTCTGTCTGTCTGTCTGTCTCTCTCTCTCTCTCTCTCTCTCTCTCTCTCTCTCTCTCTTTCTCTCCATTTCCGATTGTCAATGTCTGTTTCCGTTCGTTTTTCTCTACCTCTGTCTCTGCTTTCGTCTGTCCCTCAGTCTGTTTTGTCTGTCTGTTTCTCTTTCTCTCTTTTTGTCCATTTTTTGACTATCATTCTCTGTCTACCTGGTTCTATCTTTCTCTTTTTTTCTGTCTCTCTGTGTCTGTCTGTTTGTCTTTGTGCGCTCTCTCTCTCTCTCTCTCTCTCTCTCTCTCTCTCTCTCTCTCTCTCTCTCTCTCTCTCTCTCTCTTCCCAACCCCTTCTCTCCATGTCTCTCTCTCGTTTGTGTGTCAGCGTGTATCTGTCTATCTAAATGTACAAATGTACCTATACACACATACACACACACGCGCGCACGCACGCACGCACGCACATACGCACACGCCCAAGCACGCACGTACGCACGCACGCACGCACGCACGCACGCACGCACACACACACACACACACACACACACACACACACGCACACTCACACTCACACACACACACACACACACACACACACACACACACACACACACACACACACACACACACTCTCACACTCACACGTACACACACATATTTGTACGTAAAAATGTGTGTATGTGTGTATGTGTGTATGTAAAAAAGCCGTCGTTTGACTTTATAATTCGATTTTTTTGGGTCTTTTCTGCTGAAACTGGCATCAGAGGGGAAAATTTCATAGCTATACCCGAAATATATTTAACGCAGTGAAAGCTTCCTTTGACTGTGGTATCAAAGGAATAGACTGTATGACTGTATTGTAATGTATAATTGTAGAGTTGAACAGCAAGACGCTTGTAACTGTATCGTTTGTTAATGTGAACACGCAGTTTATGTAAATAATGATGGAAAACACGGAGCTGTAAATTCACTTGTCATTTTTATGGCAGAATGTATCACCCATCTGCAATAACACTTGGATGAATTTAGGTCATTCCACATCATTCCATTTCAATATGAATGTGACAAGGAAAGTGTTTACTGAAAAGGTGGCCTGTCAAGTCTTTGGAATAGATAGATGTATGCTGGTAATTTAATGCATTTTGTAAACATTTCTTTTTTTTTTAATAAGCATTTAGGATATGTTGGTACTTTGTTCAATATACAAAGGCCCAGCAAGCAGGGACAAACCACTTTAATTTGTTCCTTTGATGTACATATCACGTTGTTTTACATCCAAAAAGCAACCAGTCGTTCAGCAAAATCTATGGCACTCGTTATTGAAAAAAAACAACAAAAAAAACCCCCATCTTGTCGGGGAAAATTGAGTACAGCCCTAGGACAAACTCCACGACATTTTGCTGCGGATTCATGATACAGATCCAGATCCGGGGGCCGATCCAAGATCCGGTGCGAACTTGGTAGAGTTCTACGCTCTCCCAAGTGT